>SCDT01001211.1:1725-52828 GCA_004143765.1 Drosophila melanica
CTTCGAATCTACTCCCGTTTATTGCAAAGATTTACCGAATTTGCAATGCCCTTGCAGATATATTTAAATTGTGCCCAAATATATAAATATTTTAAATATTTTAAAAGAAAAATTCTTTTTCAAATGCTGTTGAGCCTTTAGGTGCATGTTATTTTTTTTTTAAATTTCTACAATTTGCTCTACCAATAACTAAGCTTAGATGCCAATAAGTTATACGAAAATCTAAGGAAAAACAAGTGAGATTGCTTAAGAGATACCCTGAACATAGAAATGAACACATACACACAAACTCTCGACAGTTAATGAGTATTAAGGCTGTTAAAAATAAAAAAAATATTTTACTAATAATTACCAACGGATAACGAAATATTCCACGCCGGGAATCGAACCCGTCCCTCCGTTTTAAGGTGCACCACACTACCATCTTATTCATGAATGATAAAAAATTACTTAACCAAAATCAAAAAATCAAGTAAGTGAAAATTTTGCGCTTATCATTAAAACAATAAAAATTTATAATAATAATCATAATAATTATGAATAACGAAAAAAGAAAAGAATATATTGGTCAACCATCGCTGGATTTGAACCCGGCGGCACAACTCTTACCAACTGCACTACGCTTTTACTTCGGTATGTCATGTTAAAATTCAGCTTAACCGTTGCAAAAAAAATTCCTAGAAAAATGCAAGACAAAATTCTGCTTATGCATATGTATGCGTGCACATGAACACAGAAATTTCCCAGCAGCTGCGCTTTTCCCCCAATACTAAAAAAAAGTCTTGATTTGCTCGTAAACTAAATGTACGATCGTTATGAAATTTTCAGGACTTATTTAGATCATCGAAATGTGCACGTGTATAGTATTTGATTTGCTTTGTTTTTATGGTTTCATCGATATTGGTGGTGATTGGGAGAAGGTATCCAAATCATGAAAAATTTAATTTCTTCGTATGTTTCGTACGGGAACATAATAAAATAAATTTTGTGGGTCCAGCATTTATACTTGGGAGTTAAGCGTAACAAATCGAGTCAAAGCGATAAATATCGATTTTAAGGAAACGGAAAGAGTTATCGATATTTTGAAATAAACTTGATTTGAGTATGGTATATACGAACCGAATGAGTCCAAGATTGGCTATCTAGCTTTTGTAGTCTCTGAAATCGACGTGTTCATACAGACAGACAGACAGACAGAGAGACAGACGAACATGGCTAAATCGACTCAGCTAGTGATGCTGATCAATAATATATATACTTTATGGGGTCGGATGGGTTCAGGGTATAATAATTTAAAGATTTTGATCAAAAAAATTACACAATTTGGTTTTCGACTGAATTTTAAGAGAGACTGCACAATGTAAACTACTTGTCATGTAAATCATCATAATTGATAACTGGCCATTGATGCCGCATGGAAAAGCTGCCAAGTCATAAATAAGCAGAACTGAACCGAATAATAAATGCAAAAGAATTACGTAATAATAATTATTGATGGGCTTTATACAGCAACAGCTAAAAAAACAAATATCAATTAAATTTAAATAAAAATGCACTCCCATAAATAAAAGTTGCAGCGTGTGCTAAGTGAGGCACAGCCACTTATGGCCTTTGGTCCACACACACACACATAAACACAAACAAATACACACAGATACAGACACAGTCTGTCACGCATTATACGTTCATTATGTGTTTCATCCGTTGGTTCCGCTTTGCTTGCCTCGTTTTACGAGCATGTTCAAATAAATTTTGCATTATATGTCAGACTAAATTACTGGCGATTACCCCTGCAGTGCAGTACCAGATCAGGGATAGTACGCTGCTATATCATATGCATAACATGTTAATCATTTTTTTGGTGATTTCCTCCGTTTTATTATTATCGATAAAAATCGATGTCAACCTTTGGGTTTCTTACCATATCTCGGAGACAATAAGACATATAAGCCAGACGCAGATTTTCATACGTTTGAATTTTTAATAACTCCTCTATCGACCCAATATAGTTAAAAACAATAAAACCCGCACAGATCATGACCAAAATGCCATTAAACGTGAAATTCTATTAGGTTTTGACATAGTTATGGAAGTTGGAGATATGAAATTGACAAACTTGACAGCAAGTTTTAAATTATATCGCACATCTGCTAAATGCTGACAAGGGTATTCCATATGAACGTTATTTGCTGTAAGCCCTTTTGTAAATAATGTATATTATATAAATGAGCACAATGTATTCATTAAAGAGTTGGCTTTTAGGTACCAACGAGCTTTTCTGCATAATCAAAATTATCGCATGCCTCATAAGCAAACACAGGGCCAACAAACATACGCACGAAGTGTGCTAAACGTTGTTATTGTTGTGCTGGCACCGCTGATTGGACAGATATGACATGCATTATGGCTATATAACAAATATGACCAAAGCGCTGCTTGGATGAGACTTCGAGGTAATCGGGGTGCGGGTGTTGAGCGGTTGAGCGCCACTCAAATGACAAAATCGAGCAGCTGCAGTTTCCGCCTGCTGCCAGAGAGTTCGGGCGCTGTGGAAGCAGCTTCCTGCTGCTTCCTGTTATGAGATGACGATGTCATGGCACTGGGCCCCCGGCAGCTATTATACAATCAAGTACACGTACACATATAAAAATATATATATTTATTTTTGCCCTTCTCCGTTTTACTTTCCATCTAAAAAGTTCTTAATTAGCCTGGTGAGCATATGTGTGTGTGCGTATAAAGTAGAGAAAAATGAAACCATCGAATAGGATCGTTGTAGTCGGGTATAAACGATGGCTGCATGCTCGTTCAGTGTAATTAATGAGCGGGGCCAAACAATTGCGTGCTATCTTTAGAGGAGGTCATCAATTCTCTTTATATAGAAAGTTTATGCACCTAGCTTTAAAACTTAGGCAGATCTTTAAACAAAATTGAATTGCCACGCCCCTGGTACAGTAACGAAAAAAAATTGTTGCTCTTTCAGTTTCAAGTTTCACAAGCCCAATTTACACTCTTCACTTTGTGAACGAGTATATAAATCAGCAAAGTTTTCGTTGTCGCAGTGAATTGCATTTAGAGTTGCTATTAGTGCGGGTTCCTGCTGCTGCTGTTGATATAATTATGATATTACTGATTTATATGACGTTGATTAGCTTTGGAGCATTTTTATATGATGCGTCTGCGATTAAAAGTTCTCTTAAAGTAAAATTATTTATTAGCTACCAGCTTGCTTACTCCCTTTTTGTTGTAAATTCATGCTTTACAGCCGTAGTTAAACTGACTGCGATTAGAAGTAAATTAAAGAAAGTTGTTCAAAATGAAAATTTTACAGTTCGCTGAATCGAATGATGCAACAGACGCCAGAATCGAGCTTGCACTTGGCACTTGCTGCATTGCGCTTGCAGCACCTTTTTACGTTTCATTAATTTTCACTAACTGCAACAAAAACTGTGTGTGTGTGCGTGTGTGTGTGTGTGTGGGGGGGGACTCTTATAATTTATTATATGTTTGCTTTACAGTCGAGCACATGCAAAGCGGGGAGAGTCGAGGGGTTTCACGAGTTTTGGGACGCTAACATTTGTTGCACTTGTGCCGCATTTGCATTTAGTTTTTCATTTGTTTTTTTTTTTTTTTTTGTGGAATGGAGTGGGTTGGGTGGTGAGTGAGGCTGGCTTGCCGCACGATAAATGCAGCCAGCGAGCGCAACAATTTTCCGTGCAACTTTGCTGCTTATGCAAATAAAAGTGGGCAAACGATGCAAAAGATGACTGAAAGCTAAGCAGACACACACACACACATGTGTGTGTGTTGCAATACGTGAGTGTGTGTATATGCGATTTGGGCTTAGCCGAACTTGTATAATTTATTCGCTGCAGTTGTTTTGGCCAATAGTCTGTATATTCCTGTTTGCACAGGTCACACAGTGGAATTCACACAGATATTTGCGCGTAAAATTAAAAACCAACAAGGATTCTAGTTGTAGAGAGTTTCAAAAACCAATATTAATCAATTTCATCATCCCATAAGTTTATGGAGTGGAAATACAGTTTAATTTGTATATATAGAATCAAAAAATTTAGTGGCGAAATCATATTCAGTTCCCAAAACTTTTGATAACAAATTTAGTGATAAAGGATATTAAACATTTTATATGATCTATTTAAAATCAGATAAAAATAATTGATCATTAATTTTCATACGTTATGAACATATTCATATTTTTGATACTAGAAATTTCCGAGTGTAAATTGTATATTTTCGTTTAGACCTAGACTAAATACAATTTTGTTTATTTTTATACATAATTTATATTTATACAAACTTTGAAATTGTAAACAATTATTTATTCCATTGTGCTTGGGCAGCCTTTGTTTATGGACTCGTCTGGCTGAGTTGTAGATGATGCATTAATGCTTAAAATTATTATTATTATTTTTTTATGCTGCTAAACTTGGCCTCCAGTTGAAAAGCAAAAAATAAAAATAAAAAGTTCTAGTGCTTGGGTTGTTTGGCTCCTTAGTTTGTCAGCTGCTCAGTTCTTAAGCAGGCCAACAGCCTTCGTATATATATATACGTATTATATATATACAAAGATCCAGCTCCGCAAGAGCTCTACATGAAACTTTGCTGTGGCGTAATTCGCTTTTTCGCATTTACAGCAGTTATACCCTGTACGTATGACAAGCTGTGGGTCTGCTAAGCAAGTACTTAACACATACTTGTGAAAGGTAATTAAATGCTCACATCGGTTAAAGGTTTGCTTGTTTGATGGTTTTTGACCATCTGCTTGAAATTAATATTTGTTTAGCTAGTTTTTAGTAACATGTCCAATTGCTTAATTGCTGAGTATCTGTTCGTCTTTCATTGTACCTGTCTCGCAGTTTGCTGTCGAAGTTGTTGCTTTTGCTGTCGTTTGTTCTTTATTTCGTGTCGTTGTCGCATTCGCTTCATGCGCCGTTGCATCTGAACACTTGCAATGTCGCCTGCATCTGCATCCAAAGTTGACAACAGCAGCAGCTGTTTAATTTCTATGCTGCCCTGCGGTTCTGCCTTACTGAACTCTTTAATACCCTGTACCATATAAAAAATGTGTAAAAGGCGTATTAAACATACTTATTAAAAACAAAGTAATGTCGTTGTCTGTCGTTAATTTCTTGATATTTTATATTAATTTTAATAAAAACCAAATTAAAAGTTGCTCGCTAAATATAAAAACAAAGTTGCACTGAATAGAATTTCGATTGGTTATACTTTTGTTTAAATAAAAAATCATTAAGAAATTTTGTTTAATTTTAAATTTTGTTTGTGGCCTTTTTTCTACTAAATGTAATGAAATGTTAGATGTATTGAAGAGTTTGACTTATACAGGGTAACTGCTAGTGTGTCACGTGCTTACATATTCTATATTTTTCTGCAATCCTTTTATGCGAATGCAATTTTGTGTGGGTATTCGTGTGCGTGCGGGTGTCCTTGGCGTGAGCAACGGCAGCTGCAAGTCCACACCCATGTTCATAACCCAGACGCCCCCACACGGCACTTTTCGCCGCTTTCTTTTTGTCTCTTTTGCGGTCCTTGCACAAACCAAAAATAAAACTGAAAAAGAGAGGAAAAAAGCTTCCGTCTACTTGGACCGCTTTGAGCTGCAGTTGGGCGTTAAATTTAATGACATTGGTCGCCTGTGAATTAAAAACAAAGCGCTGTTTCCAAATTTGAATTTGTTTTGCACTAAAGCGCTGAGTCATGCGCCATATTTAACAAACAAAAACAAACAACATTCAAATACATCTCTGTTGGAAGGAACTCTTTCAATGAACGAGCTCTGCTAACAAATTTAAGATGAAACAACTCCACTGAAAAAAGTGTGCGAACTTTGCTGTCCAGGCTAAATATCTCGAGTATATAATCCTAGTGATTATGTGCATATGATATAGAATAAATTCAAAATAACCTCTCAAATATATATATATATTTTTTTTATTATTTTTAATAAAGAGAATAAAACACAATATTCATTCATTAAATCCAATTATTATAAATGGTTTGTTACGCGCTTGGGTTCGTCTGATTTGCAGAGATCAGCCAATAAAAAAATAATCCCATTTAGTATATTGGAAACTAAAACTTCACACCCAAAAGCTAAAAGGGTTCGTCGAGGGGGAGCAGCAAGCGGTGTGGCTGACCAGCTGCAAGGAATGTTGACACCATTTTCTGCTGTTGCCCGCAATAACGACAGAAATGGCAGCAACAATAGAACGACAATCAGACGGATGATAGGAGAATATATGGGAGAGGGAGAGAGAAGTGAGAAGAAAATGAAAATGCACAGACACCCGCTAGACCACCTAACAAAACGTTGGGAAAACAACAAAAAAGACACGAAAATAAAAACAATAACCAAACGTACAACGGCTGCCATTTGTTGCGGCATTTCTTTGGCAATTCGGCCAAGATTCTGGCTAAGAGCTGTACTGGTGTCTGGCAATAGCAGCTGCACACGCGGCGTATACTTAACATTTGCTCATGTCATGCGGAAAAGTAATTGGAAGCAGAGAATCCACAAAGAAAATGTGCGGCAAGATGCCAGAGATGGGGCCGCCCGACTAGGAGATGCCCTAAACCCTGTTATCTGTGTTAATACAAATTCTAACCCGTTTGCATTCATATATACAAATTCACACACACACACACACACACACACACATACACGCCCCACAATAGAAATGAAATGTATGATCGTTATGAAATTTTCGGGACACATTAAGAGCATTAAACGATATTGGGGGCGATCCAAAATTCGCAGGTATCAAAGTCTGCGTCTGGCCATAACGTATAAACTTGTTCTATATAAAAGATACACCATCTGAATGAGACCAAGATTAGCTTTCTAGCTTTTGTAGTTTTCGAGATCGCTGCGTTCATACAGACGGACAGACGGACATGGATGAGCTCTTCGTCCTGATCAAGAATATACGATGCCTTCTGCATGTTACATACATTTGCACAAAACTAATATACCCTTTTTACCCTTGTTCAAGGGGTTCAAATTATAAATTGGAAAGAAAATAATGTAAAAGCAAAACTAATATTAAAAGCTGAAAAGAAGATATTTATAAGAGCAAATTGAGAAGGCAAAGAAAAGTCAGTGAAAAATGGAGAGCATATTAAAACAGGCTCTAACATTTATGTAAAAGAAAAAAATATTAAATTGCTTTTTTGTAAATACGTACTGGTTTTCATTGATGAATGATAAGTTTAAGTGCTTTGACAATCAACTGGTGCTTATCAGTTTCGGTTCTAAATGAGCAACCCTCGCAAAGCTTTTGATTAATTCGTCGAGTGTCCCTCAAAGATTTCGCTAGGCAAATGCCTGATGAAGCGGGGTGGGAGAAGCTGCCTGAAGGACTCATCAATCAGTTCGGGCTTGGACCACTTAAAAGGACATTCCACATAAATGTCAACACTAAATTTCCACTTACACAAACGCACCACTCCACTGAACCACTTGGCTAATTTATGTCTGTGCTTGGCCCTGGCACGTGGCAAGAGGAGCAGCTGCCAACTGCCAGCTAATGCAATTGTTATGGCAGCTTAAACCAGGCAGCATCACCCATCACATCTACAAAAGCCACAACCCTCCACTCCTAACAGCCGAGTCGTAAGTTCCGATTTCTCTATTTGACATTTTGTGCAGTGTAGCTTTCGGTTGCGAAAGGAAGTGCATTGCAAATTATTTCAAAATATATACAGAGGAATGCTTAGAGCTAAACTCTTTGAATAAATAAACAGAATAGCAACAAAATCAAGAACATCAACAACGACAACAACAACTGTAACAAGAATAAGCAATTGTAGTTACAAATGAAATGCATTTTCATCGCTTCTCTGTCAAACATTTTGTGGTTTTTAATACCCTGTAACCATGGAAAATTGTTGGAAGGATTAAGTGTACTTAGGGTAAGCGAAACCATTAAATATTTACGAGAATTCCAAATTAGGACAAAACGTTTTGCTATCATCTAAATCGATATAAATCAATCTTGATATTTTAAGAATATATTGGAACTTCTAATTAAGTCTATGAAAGTCTTCTACAGATTTTACAAACGAATTCATTATATTTAGTGATATGGAAAAATTTTACTACCCACTTAAATTACTGGAAATTGCATAACGCCGAAGTAATTTGAGAATGATTTGTTTTGCGAAGCAACAGGATATAGGGTAACTTCTAAGCGTGAGTTTTCCAATAGAGCACTTTAACTTGCTCTCTCACTTGCTTTCTATTGGTGGTGCACTCAAAAGAAATCCAATTAAATTAAATCTGTCAGCATTGTAAACAATATCAAGTTTTAGTTACAAATCAATAAACTTGTGAAAAATCCACAGCACAACAGTTCCTCTCCTCCGCCCTTTTCAGCAGCGCGTGTTCGATAGTACTATCAACGTTGCGTATACGCAATGTGGCAAATTGCAAGCTGGTCCGACCGTGTATGTGTGCTTGTGTATGTGTGCTCGTGTATGTGTGGCGTGTGTGTGTGTATATATTTTGTTGTGTTCTTTGCTGTTTGCTTTTTAGAGCATAAAATCAACACACATTTTGAGCAACAATCGCTTTTTTGAATGATAAAAAGTTTTTCGCTTTGGTATTTTGCCTATCAGAACTTTGAAATATTTAAAACTTGTTAAAGGAACTTGTTGTAGACAGGCTGTGTAACGTAATAAACTTTAAAAAAAAAGATAAAAAAGTTTTAAATAAAACAATGATAATTTTGTAACGTTCTTAAATTGTGTGAATAGTTCACAATAAATACACTTTACCGATAATTAAAGGATAACTATACTTTAGCTTCAGTTTAAATTAAACATATATATTCATATCGCGACATTATTCATGCTATATATATGGTATAATAAAACAAAAGTGTAAAATGTAACTTAGGAAAATATTCCTTTTTGAATATTTTGTAAATAATTCATTTCTTGGCCACATTTAAAACAATTCAGCAAATAATTAAAATGCATGAGCATGAAATAAATATTGAGTTCTGAACACCACACTAACCACAATGGAATGCGCTTGGTGAGAGGAAAATTCAATCAGGTAAAAACGCTGATAGGTGCAGTGTGTAAAGTGCAACACTCGGCGTATGCGTAATGTGTCGCCTAAGGGGCGGGTTGTGTAATTGCGCATAAAATTGTGTGTGTTGTTGTTTTTGTTGTTGTGAGCGAAGTTGCTTTTGTGCGTGTTGGTTGGCTCGGGAATTGGCCAAAAACTGTTAATTGAGTTGCAGCCGTTAGCTGCGAAAATAAATTATGAAAAAAGGACTTTGGAGGCTCAACTTTTTACGTGGCTGGCACCAAAAATTTGCCAAACTTTTGCAAGGACCCATTCCAGGACTCAGCCAACTAGTTGGTACGCCAACAACGTCCTTGGCGGGTTCACGGCCATTGGTTAGGCTAGCTGTTTATATGATTGACGCGGCCTTAAAGCGATTTATTTTTAAGTACTCGCATATGCTACACACACACACCTGAACAGGCTTTCAGTTTAAGTTCCAATCCCCGGTTCGAGTTCGTCATATTCAAAAACTTTGGGCGTGGGCCCAAACGCAGCTGTCAGAGTGTTTTTGTGTGTGTGTGTGGGGTGTGTGTGGGGTGTGGCTTAAATCTAGATATTATGGTCGCTTCATTGATTATAGTCACGGGCCAGTGTTCACAGACTTTTGTTAAATATTTATATTTACAAATTTTTGAAGCTTTTATAAACTCTGTTAATAATAGGGACTAATAGAAATTATTTATATTATTTATGTAATTTGCATTTGTTCAATATACTTTTTGTTTCTGTCCCAATTTCATTTTCAATTCAACTCTTTATTAGACAATCGTATCTTGTTAAAAAATTTAAGTTGAAGACTGCCTTTATCTGTACTCGTAGATAACGATCAATACTATTTGCTCATTTAGAATATTTAATGACACTGCGAAAGATAACGGCACTTATTGCGCATAGTACTATGCCTATCATTTTCATACAGCACTGGAAAGTAGGCAACAAAATTTCTTACGCACCATACGATATATTTTTATTGTTTTTCTTCATAACTGAGTCATGTATATGTCATAAGCAGTTACCCTGTTCATTGATAAGCCCGAAAAAAAACCAACGAATGTAAACAAACTATTTGAAAACTCGAAAGATTGTTCTAGCAGAGAGCGCTTGAGGTGTAGATACCCTGTAATCACCGTTCAGCATACTTTTTCTGACATAAATGTAGATTTAATATAGAAACGGAACCACAATTTTAAGAACACATTTTAATCTCATTAGCTTAAAGTAACTTACTAAACTAATCAAACTTTGAACAAAAAACAAAAAGTCATTATACCCCGCTTAGCTTTAGCCATTTTAGGTGGTTGCAGAGTATATAAAAATAATTGGATTTGATTTCGTATAGAGTGAGCAAGCTGAAAATTATAAGACAGCGCAATAAATTAAAATGATAACAGACTTCAGATGAGACGCCTTTGCGAGTTGTTGATTTTGGTCAACTAATTAAGAAATTTGCACTTGGGGGCAACAAATTTAAGAAGCAATTAAAATTTGTTTCACTAGAAATGAACACGTGACACGTAAATAAAAACTAACAATTTAATTACTTACTTGAGTAATTCAAAAAGTAAATAAATATTTATTTTTAAAACTAAAATTAATTAAATAATTGTATTGTTTTTTAGCTTTCTTTTGTATTGTAGTTTTGTAGTTACTTAAGATTTGTAAGATTTGTTAGATATGCAAAAATGATGTAAACATTTATTTTTGATGTAATAAAATTAATGTTAATAAGTGTAAAAGTATGTATATTTTTTTTATTCAGCTGCCATTATTTGAAAGTTTGTCCGTAGGTTTAAAAAATCGCGCCGTGTGCTCTCTACATATATATGTAGATTACATACACCTATATGTATTTTATTTTGTATTTATCGTTTGCTTGCGTCGTAGATATGGCGTATCATAGAAGAAGAGACTCTCAAGACTGATATGGCGCACATTGATAAGGTGCGCAGGGAATCGGGCAAAAACCTTCTGATATTTAGTCAGAATTCAAGCGTTGTTATTGAAAGTCGAAGTGGAAGAAAACGTGGCTGTGGCAAAATAACGTGTGAATTCAATGTTTATCAATATCGAGTCTGACTCTGACTGTGAGTGCGAAAGAGAGTAAAGGTGCGAGTGAGGGTGTGGAATGTGCAGAACATGTTCTGTTATCGATATCTAATCGTTATTTTTGCAATTGCGAACGCAACGGCTCAGATCATACCGCTATCGAGCTATTGCCATCATGTCCATGATTGGTGCACCTGCGAGCCGCAGGCGAATCTGGTGCGCGTCTATTGCCGGGATGAGTACGCCATGATCCTGCAGATCACGGACACGGGCAACAATATTGCGATGAGCTACTATGCCAATGGCGACATCCACTGGCTGCCCCGCCTCAATGTTACCGAGGTGGCCCAGTTTGAGTTCGATGCCTACAACTACTGGTCGGATTCGTTTTTCCGGGATCTGTTGAACGCTTTGGGCGTGCGACAGGTGTTAAGCATACAGTTCCGTGATCGCAGTCTCGAACAGGAGTCCGCTGAGAATGTCTATGAACTGATCGAAAATACGACGGCCAGCACAAATGTGAGCAATTGGATCTTTAGTCAGGTGCCCCACCTGCAGTACTTTAAATACGAGAGCAATCAGCGCGCCCTAAATGAGTCCATATTCCATGCCTTTGACAATTTGACCACACTGGAGCTGCGTCTGTCCGTGCGGTATCTGCCCGCCCGCCTCTTCAGCAGCATCGCGCACAGCCTGCAAACGTTGTCCATTTGGAATCCGCACATGTTTCACTTTGAGCCAGCTCTGCTCTATGAGCTGCAGCAGCTCCGCAATCTGAGTCTGAAGCTGGCACAGCCACAGCCAGCCGATGAACGATTCAGGCAGCGCTACCGTCCGCTCTTCATTGCCATGCACCAGCTGAAGGAGCTGCGCCTCTCGCGTGCCACCAGCTATGTGAACGCCACCATGCTACGGGGCAGCTACAATCTGCGCATGATTGGCATCAATCAGAATCCGGACCTCAACGAGCTGCCCAGCGAACTGTTCCGTGACCAGGGCAACCTCACCTTCCTCGACCTCTCTTGCAACGCCTTATCGAAACTGCCCACGGATCTCTTTGACGGCCTCGTCCAGCTGCAGGAACTCGATCTGTCCAACAACAGGCTAACGACCTTATCAAGGTGGGTGCCCATCGCTTGGGCTGAATAAAAGCCAGCTAAATACACAAATCGAAAAAGAACAGCGATTTCCGAGTGCTGAATTTTAAATGCAATTGCAAACAAATGAAAATCGTTTGATGTAGGCAAAGCTATGTCGAATTTAATAGCAAACACTAAAGTTTAATGATTTGCATTATATACAAAAACATATTTTTCGACCGATTGTTCGGCAGCTATACGATATACTGGCCGATCCGAACTCTTTTCACCAATTTTAAGAAGTTTTTATATGCTACTACTCAAATTACCATTTACATAGATATTTAGTATATATTTTATTAATTCGTTTTATTAAAGTGAATGTAGTTCAACGTTATAGTTGAGTTATTAGAGTACATAATCATCCATAATTCATCTACCTTGATAACTTATATGATTACTTTTATTAATTGAATACTCAAATTTTGTGAATAACTTTCTTAGTATTTTAGTAATTAAACAGCAATTGAATGGTAATTATAGGTATATTAGGTAAAAAAAAGGGTGTAATTTTATTTCAGATTTAATTTTGCTTCCTTTATTACGTTACATAATTATGAAGTTACATAATGCTTATCTGTTTAATTACTTGGGTAATTGAGAAGTGATTATATGGCTGTAAATGCGAAAATTAGTCAAACTTCGTACATTAATTGTAGTTTATTGTATACTTTTTAAAAAGTTAACATTAAAACTTTGGTTAGTTTATTGTTTATTTAATTACTTGAGAATTAATTGCAGTTTCTAATGTTAAGGTATACATATTTTTTTTTATACCGCTTTACTAACCCACATCGTTCTACAGTGAACTGTTTACATCGCTGACCTCGCTCTCCCAGCTGATACTCAATCAAAATTCGCTAACATCGCTCGATCCGACAACGTTCGGCAATGTCCACAGTCTCGAGCTGATCGACATGCGCGGCACACAATTCTATGGGGTTAAGCTGTGGATGCCCTTTGAGGCGCTGGTGTGCACCAGCGAGGACATCTGCCAGTACATGTCGGCGCAGTGGGAATGCGATCCCCAGTGCATCTGCTGGGTGCAGCGTCAGACGTTGCAGCTATTCATCGACTGCCGCGGGGCGGCAATGAAGGAGCTGCCGCCGCTGCCGCTAACGACGCTGGTACTGACGACGCTCAAGTTGAAGAACAACAGCATTGGCGAGCTGCCGTTGGCCAGCGGCATCGTTGGCTATGGGAATGTCAGCACGCTGAGCGTGGCCGACAATCAGCTGATAAGCTTTGATGCGGCCACACAGCTGCCTGGCAATCTGAGCATCCTGGATGTGCGACGCAATCGGATTGGCGTCTTCGATCAGCAGTTTATCGATTATCTGGCCAATAATACAATGAGCCTGTACCTCGGCGGAAATCCATTGATCTGTGACTGCTCCGCCCTGCCCTTGCTGGGGTTTGTGCGTGCCCAGCCGCAGCGTGTCCAGGACATTGGCGATATCTACTGCGCCAGTCGTCCAGAGAAGCCCTTCCAGCAACTGGATGTCGGCGACCTGTGCCCCTCCTATATACTGCTCGTTGGCTGCATTATGGGCGGCCTCGTGATCATCGTTTGTCTGATCAGTGTCGTCTACCTTATCTATCAGCAGGAGCTCAAGATATGGCTATACAATCACAACCTGTGCCTCTGGTGGGTCTCCGAGGAGGAGCTGGACAAGGATAAGACCTACGATGCTTTCATATCGTATTCGCACAAGGACGAACAGCTGATTGCCCAGCTGCTGCCCAAGCTGGAGACTGGTCTCCATGCGTTCCGTGTCTGCCTGCACGGGCGCGATTGGCTGGTCGGCGACTGCATTCCCGAGCAGATTGTCCGCACCGTTAACGACTCGAAGCGTGTGATAATCGTGCTCTCGCAGCATTTCATTGATTCGGTGTGGGCGCGCATGGAGTTTCGCATTGCATACCAGGCGACGCTGCAGGACAAGCGGAAACGCATCATCATCATCCTGTACAAGGAGCTGGAGCATTTTGAGGGCATCGACAGCGAACTGCGCGCCTACCTCAAGCTCAACACCTATCTCAAGTGGGGCGATCCACTGTTCTGGAGCAAACTGCGCTATGCGATGCCCCACAACCGACGCGTCCTTAAGGGGCAGAAGAAGCATGCGGGTCCACTCATCTGATTTCTAGCTATAATTAGGACATAGTCTTATATATCTTTTAAGTTGCTTAAGATAGCTCTAAGACATAGATTTAAATAAAATACAATTAATATTAATGTATCACTAATCTATTATTATTTATAAATATTTATAATATTTTTCATTAGTATTAACTTTCTTCCCAATTCTATTCGATTTTTATTAAAATTCTCACGGTACTACGAAACGATTTTTTATTGTCTTTCGGCAGAGTTTCAATTACTTCGTACTACATTTTAAGTTTTCTAATCTTAATTCATTTAAATTTAGTAACAACAAAAAAACGCATTTCGCTCAAGTAAGACTTAAAAATATAAATATATAACTATACATACATACAGTCATGGACAAAAGTATTGGCAATTGTAGTGTTGTCGACTTATAAGTCAAAGTTAAAGAATAACGAACTACCTATTTTATTAGGTTTTCTCCACACCTTCATTTGGCCATATGAGCGAAAAATATTGCACTTGCTTCGTCAGAGAATAGGACATCGTTCCAGTACGTTAATGGCTTCGATTTTAACTCTTTGGCGAATGCCAATCTCTTCGATTGGCTAATGAGTGGCTTGAGTCTTGTAATTCTCGCATTGTACCCAGCCTTGTGTAGTACCCGCCGTACCGTTTTGGAGTGAATTTGTTTCCCAATCTCTTCGTTAACCTCTGATACTATTTGGGATGATGTGGTTTTTTGGTCTTTCTTGATTTTCCTTATTATTTGGATGCATTCACGATCGGTTAACTTTCTTGCCGTAGGGTCGTCTGAAAATCTTTGGATTATGATCCGTATGGTAAATTGACTTCTGTCCAATAGCTCGCCAATTTCGTTATAGGATTTGCCTTGTTTGCGTAAATTTAAAATAATTTTTCGCAGCTCTACGGTGGTTCCACACTTCTTAGGGGCCATTTTTGCAAAATAACATATAAAATGATGCTCAAACAATTTTTTCCAAATAAATTTTATAGATTCAAATAACGGTGATTACAGGGATGCATTTTGGCAAAGAAATGTGTGACCATATCAAAACTAACATTAAAAAAAAATGAAAATTATTAAAAATTGCCAATACTTTTGTCCCTATAAAATTAATGGTTCTAGTAATAAAATAATTATTTAAAATTTACTATACCGCTAATGTTTATAATAATAATTGAATTCCGTGCACAAACAGTTAATAATCATTTAAAAAATATAACATTATTAAATATTAGGCGTTTTATTGGACAAAAGCGACAACAATATTGTATATTATCAAATTGCCAATACTTTTGTCCATGACTGTATGTATTTGACATCAGAATTTAATATTCAAGCGATTGTGGCAGCTGTATTATCCTGGTAATAATTCAATTTATTTTATGGATTACCTTTAAAATGCAAAAATATTTATTTAAAGCTAATTGAAAATTTGAAAGACACGTGCCCTCACGACGGCTGTCCTTTTATTTTCTCATCTTCTCATCTTGTTTGTCTTCACAATTTTAATTAAATTCGCAAGCGTATCACATGGCCATAAATTGTGTGGGCCATTTTGCAAACGCTGAAAAACAATTGTGCAGATTTAGACACATATTTTATATTTATTTTGAGCTTTCTTTGAGAGCTGACAGCAAACCACAGCTATAAATTTTCAAATTTATTAGGTAAAATATCATTTCTGCGGTGAGATGTGCGTTGCCATCAAAATATTGTACATAATTCTGTTGGTATAAAATAAAATAAGCAAACAGGCCTCGCTTTTTATTTAACTCCAAGTTAAATACAAAATAAGCGTATAACTTCCATTGTTGAACATTACATATTGTTATGTATATAATAATTAGTTCAAATTGCTCACTTTATATTGTCATCCAACTCAACAGCTCTTTAGGCTTATATTGCTATTTCCGTTCAATAAACTAACTTAAATATTTATTCTGTGGCATGCCCTAAAAGTGGGCCTAGCGCCAACTTCAGTCTCTAATTATCCACTTCAGTAATTGTGGCGGCCTTCAATGGGGCGCAGACAGCAGTTAACAGGGGGAGGGGCTGAAGGTGGTTCCACAGCCCCAGCAAGTGTCCGGGGCAGATGGGGCAGCTAATTTTTAGCCAGCAAGTGAATATAAAAAACCCATAAAATGAAAAAAATATATATTTTGCCAAGTTTTGCTTTTACGCTGTCAGCCCTTTTGGCCACAATAGCCTCTGGCCTTTTAAGCTACTGTGTGTGTGTGTGTGTGTGTGTGTGTGTATGTGTTGTACGCCCGCTGGCCAACGCTTTGTGGGCGTTTGAAAGTGTCATAAAGCAAATGCTATCAAGGCGTTGACAAATCTTCAAGTTTAGAGTTGAAATTTTTAGATAAGACTCAATCTGTATTTGATAACAAGTTGGGATTTTATTTGCTTAAATTTAGGTATGTATTTCATGGCGAAAGATTAAAAGTTTGGTTTAGAAAAATTTATTTTTTACCTATTAAAAATTAGTATCGAACATATTTGTAAAATGTCACAAATACCACTAAATGTCTAAACTTTAGTTTAGCACGAAATTTTATTATAACTATTGAACATTTAATTGCCAGAGAATAATATGAGCTGAACAAATTGTTTGAATTTTATTACAGTCATAAAAATATATTCTTTGCAAATTAACCAAGGCCCAAAGACTCGATGCGACAACTAATGGAAATTGATAGCTGGACGCACACTTTGCAGCTGCCGCACACAATCATTTAAGCTCATTCTTTCATATATAACCTCGGTACCAAAGCGCCTTCCCTGACACGTCTGTGCCAATCCGCTTCACGTTGCGTCTGTCCGGCGTAGTTATCACACACATCTGTTTGCAGCTGCTCTTCATTTATCATAAGCTTCGAAAGGCAACTATAAAAATCTGCTTGTAACTGCTGCAGCTTTTAGCCCTTTGGTTCTCGTGGGCAACTACGTGACCAGTCCGGGCGTATACTATTTCCTACACTGTTGCCGGTTGCCCAAAACAGTGGGCAATAAACTCCAAACCTCAAGTATGCAGCACAAAACTTGGATGCATGACACACAGGGGACTTAAGCCGACATTATAACATTGTATATACTCAGTTGTGTGTGTGTGTGTGTGTGTGTTTGTGTATGATTGCTTTTTGGTGTCCTTTTCATATTTCATGTATTTGTTATACATAAATTGGCATCGACAGAGCGTTATTTGAGACATTCAACTAGCCAAACATAAATCATAATAAACGATAATTTCCGTGTGTAGTATTTGAGTATATATACTCGAAACTACTCGATATTATTTGCTGACGATTACAATTGTTTGCCCATTGCAACTATATTGAATGACATTTAATTCAATCACCATTTTTTCTCTCTGTTGTTTCTTTTTGAATATGTATAAATTAAATATTGAAAATATATATAGCTAGCCGATTTTCTCCTCCTTTCATTTGTATATTATTCCATTCTGTCCTAAAATTCGACATAATTAAAATATTTCAGGGCTAAAAATGTTTTTGTAAACGAAAATACAACAATAATTTTGCTAATTCCTTTATCAATGCCAATTTGGCGCTATAGATAGTAGATGAGTAGGTATTTGTTTGTGTATTATACATATATATACAGTCGCTCACAGCTTATTTGACCCAACGTGAAATAAAAATTTCATCTGCCCATAACTTTTTACCCAATCAAAATTTTTGAAATATTTANCACACTCCTCCCAAAAATACAAAAACTAAATAGTAAAATCAGCTTAAAGACTTAATAACGTAAATATATATATATATACAGTCGCTCACAGCTTATTTGACCCAACGTGAAATAAAAATTTCATCTGCCCATAACTTTTTACCCAATCAAAATTTTTGAAATATTTAAACGTAGAATTGTTAATTCAATATTAAATTAATTATATATTCAACTATATATATATTTTTATAAATATATTTTGTTACTTGTACTCTGAAACCGTAGATTACGTCAGAATTTTGTTGCGTACCTAAAATATAACGTGATTACAAGGTATCCTGTAAATTTCATACTCTGATAATTGAAAAACTTAAATTTAAGTATTTGCATATATTATTAATATATGTGTATATATACATTTATATTGCATTATTATTATGTATTTATTGCGTATTTATTTAAGAATAGGGTATTTTCGGGTCTAGCACTATATTCACTTCAATAACCAATTACACTTGCCAGTTATCTGTCCTCGTTTCAAGCTTGGCGCTTAAATAATTTGGCTGATTACCTAAATGGCTGCGCAGCTACCTTTCAGCTTTTAGCTTTCACCTTTAAGCTCATAACGTTTTGAATAATGCATATTCAAATAGAATTTAATTACTTGTTGTTGTTGCGCAAGCGCCTTAAATAGGGCAACTGATAACTGAATAAGAAAGTACGCGTTGTTTTTGGGGTACCGAAGGTTGAATACCCTTTGCAGATATATATTCATATGTGGTACATCCATTTTAATTTCCAAAAATAAATTTTTCTGCCATTTGCTCCTATATATGTGATATTGATCCGATTCAGGCGACTCGGCTGTGGAAACAGATCAAGAATATTTATATTTAATTCGCTCGTAAATATCTTATAAAAGTTACACACTTGATGACAAAATAAAAATATCCGCTGCAAGGGTGTTTGAAATTACCAATCAGAAAGTAAAAACAACAAAAAATGTATAACAATTCACAAATCGGGAGCTAATGCTAGAGCTTAAAACTACAAAAAATCTAAAAAGAAATTTCGATAGAATGCAAAGCTCCAAGATATGAGAATTATTTATTATATACAAATTTATAAGATACAATTAAATAAAAAAATTAAATTCTGATGTTACATTTTTTTTATTTTATTATGCAAGAGTTGACAAAAATATTTACATTTAAAGCTTTCAGATCCATAGCTCCCATATTTTAGGCTCCCATAACTTAAAACTGAACCGATTTTTGTGCTTGATGGTATTTGGGTTGTGATATGCACTCTAAAGTGATTCTACATTTAAAACAAATGCATTATTTAAAACAATTATTTAAAACAATGATAGGGATTAAATTTCAGTTAATCAGAGTCAGAGTTTCATACCTTTAATGGCCCATTGGGAGTTTAATAAGCTGTAGGTCAATCAAACAGTAATGTTTTGATTGAACGCCTGCGAGTTCAGTTATATTTTTTTGTATTTTTCAAGAATCTAATGTAACTATATATATGGCTAGCTTAATGACCTTTTTTATACCCCACCCCGAAACGAGTTAAGCCAAGTCAAGTACATTGATATTGTGCAACTCAGGGATTGATTTACGGTACAGGTTTCCAATTGGCCAGTGGCTCCAACTGTGGTGCAAATCAAAATTTCAAAGACTGCTGACGGCTGCACTTGCGCCGCATTTAATCCCCGTCAGCTGTCGTGTGGGATAAGTTCACGCATTTGTCTTTGCCCACAGAACTTGTGGCAGTTACTATTCAACAAAGCAAAAATAAACGAAAAAGGAAAATCAATTGCCACACACACACACACACAATTCATTGCACGCGGGTGGCCACCACTAGCCACCCGCTGACGCTGGCACATTAATCAAAAACTCATTTTGGGTGGCCTAGGACCCGGACCCAGCCAAAAGCCTCGGGCTGTATACCCAAGTGATTAGTTGTGCGTTAACCCCGCTGCAGTTCGGTTCAGTTCCGTTTTTGCTGATTGGTTGCTGGTTTTTTGGTTTTTGGGTTCGGTTCGGATGCACTTGCCAAATGCATTAAATTATTCATTTTTGGACCAGTGCAGCTGTGGCTCCTTGAATACTCTGTTCCCAGAAGTGCTCTAGAGTATATGGCTTTGCTTAATGGCATAAAGTTCCTTTTAAATATGCTCACCTAGAATAACTATGGCGCTTTTTTTTTAGTGTAGTGTATAATTTTAGTCTGGTTTTAACCAGTTGAAGTTATTTACAGTGAGGGCAAAGAAATCGAAAATAAAATTTTTAATATTAAAAAATCAGTTTTTATAATTTGTATTTTTTTTTAAATTCAAAATACTGTTTTGTAATTTTATTTGTATAATTATAAATATATGAATATGTACTCCATTTTTTTTTTTTTGACATCTAATCAAAAGTTTTAAAAAAAGAATTAAATAAAAAATTATAGTTCAACAAAACAGCAGCTTTACTCTTAGGTTGGTTGTAATTATTTGATTGTTTTATTTTTTTGATCAGATCAGATTTTCGAGCGACGACTGCACATGTTATAAAATTTGATAGTTAAGCATAGGGTAAAATATATAAAAAATATTGTATAATTTTATACATTTTACTTAATTTTATGCTGATGTTTTCTACTTTTGCACTTATTATGCTGGGAACAGGGTATTGCCCAGTCGCTTATTGCGGCCTGCTTGGCTGGTATTCTTCCACACGGATAAATCGCAATGCGAATTTATGTGTCCGACTGTCGTGGCCAAGTGGCGCTTGCTGCTGGTTGGTGGCAACAGCTCTCAGCCAATTAATAGCGTCCACCGTGTGTGGCATTTATCTTCAGTGGCAGCGCACGGAATGCGTTGCACTTGCCGCGCCCGCTACAACAACAAAATAATAATAAGCAATGCGACACGACTTGATTGACGCCACACAAAAAAAGCAATTTATTGACGAGCCCAAAAATACAAACGCGCTCATCCATTATTGAGTGCCACCTCCCTACCAAAAATAAGACATAATTGCGCCCGGTGCGGTACACAAAAGCAGCCAAGAAGCCGCTCTAGTTCATAACCAAAGTCAGAGTTGGGACGAGTGGTTCGAGTGCAAATTGGTTTGGCCAGCAAAGGACAACACCAGAAATGCCTGACAGGATGCTTGAGCTGAATGCACATGATCTGTTGGTATGTGTATATTGGATATATATCTCACGCGGTTTGCTATTTAAGTCATTGTTACTAATTTACAGCATTTTTAATAGTCATTCTTATTTAAATACATATATCAGATTAGATGTCGATTTTAGGTAACAGGGAGTATATCAAATAATCGTACTTTAAATCTTTTGTGTTAAAGTAATTATATTTTTAATTGAGGAAAAACAGTTTATAGGCATATATCTAGTTTTCCAAATACCAAAAACGAAAGCAAACATATTGTTTTAGTCAAATTAAACGTTAAAAATTAGGTTGACAGTTTAGAGCTCTGTATTAAATTACAAAATTTACACTTATTTATTTTAGTGATAGTCAAATAGTTTTTATTCATTTTAAAGTTATGTTAAATCTAAACGAGAATATGATTATTTTTTGTTTTTGAATGTGAATTGAGTGAGTGAAAAATCTTTGGCTACGATTTTGATATATGAGCTATAGAAACTGGATCTGTATGTAACAATTTTAACCGAAACAATGGCGTGATATTTGAAATTATCGGTAATTTGAACATTTTTTAGAAACATTCTTACTTTGCTTTTGGCTTGGCGCGACCACGTCCCAGTTTCTTGGCGCGCAGCTTGGACATATGCGACATGACCAAATAGCTGCCGGGCAACGCAAGAAGCAGTAGATAGACCTTTACGAATAGCACCATATCAAAGGTGGAATTCCATTTGTTGGGCATATCAATGCAGAATCGCTTCGTTTCCTCGATGTAGGGTATGCTGCGCAGCAGAATGACGCCCTCGCAGACAATGCCCATGGGATAGAGCGGTATCCATATTGTGTAGCGCAGCCATGTGAGCAAACCGTTCTCCCGCTTGAGCAGCTGGCTGGCATAGTAGGGATACCTATTGAGCAAAAATACATTATTATTTAAGTTATTCTATGGAGCTTGGAATTTTTCGCACTCACCGCACCAGCTCCACCACGGACCATATAATGAATACATAAAAGACCACCGGCTTGGCATGCATGCGCGGCTCCATTTCGATCATTAGGAAGAGTATGAAATTGCGTCCAGAGATTTGAAAGAACGGCACCAGTGGACTGCCTTTGGTGTAGCCAAAAAGTGGATGCATCACCTCCAAATATTGCATCAATTGCACAAACTTAAACGATGTACCAACATACTCATACGTATGCTTCATGCTAGCCGGCCCGTCGCGGATGTAGAGCACGCCCATAATTATCAAAATGTGCAGATAGCCCACAAACATAGCCAGATTGTAGATGATCAAGTACACCTTCTTGGCATTTTCTGCAAAGAGCAACCATTGAGTAAGCAACATTTGCAGAAGAGAGGAAAACTTACCCCGCACATAGCCGATTTCCTGCTTCTGCAGATTGTTATACTCCTCCACGTAATCTTCGCGCACATCGCGCGTCGGCTCGCTCAGCTCTACATCGTCCTCGGTGCGCCAGCGATCGAAGTCGATGCGGAGCCAGTGGGGCTTTTGCGGCGTGGCCACCAGACGCAACCACCAGGTGGGTTCAACTTTGCGTACGTGCAGTTCAATCTTGTGATCCGTCACCGTAAACGTGGCCGCTTCATCATCAATTGGCTGATAGAAACGCAGCTGAAACTTGTACACATTGCGGCCTCGTGCCCCATGCCCGTTGGCACTGAACGACAGCGTTGTGGGCGTGAAATCGGCAATGACGCCCTAAAATATGGATGAAAGGTTTTTTGATTGAAACTTTTTAAATTGGTTGTTATCGATTTTTGTTCTCTTACGTGCGCATCCTTCAGATCAACCTTTAGCAGAAGCGTGTGCTTTGTTTGAGACCAGTAGACAAATGGACTTAATTCGGTCGCGTCCATTGAATTGGAATTGCTATTCGCATTGGACATGGGCGACATAATTATTGCGCTTGTTCGGCTTGTTCCTTGGCCCGCAAGTTATGTGCCGGATACGCAGCTCATACTTTTGCTTGCATTACACCAGAATACGCAGCTTACATTTGTTGTCACTGTGTTCTTCACCCACAATTTCTCTACATATTTTTGTTACTATCTAAATATATAGATACCAACATGCACAACGACAGCACAGAAATAATTTTTTCAAGCGCTCTATATGTGAGATTTATGCACGCGCACAAGCACTAAGCACCACACAAAATCATCGGTTCCAACGATAGTTTGTGGCGTGTGGCGTATGTATATCTAAAGGAATATCGATATGTATAGTCATGCATCAGCTAACTGCTATGAAACACGGGGCACGGCAAATTTGGGCGGCAGATTTTGCAAATAATAATAATATTATGCTAATAATAATAATTAATAAAGTCTACTGAAGAACATTTATAAAAAAGCCTATTAACTAACAAACTTAATCTAACTATACTGAAGCCACTCATTTTATTTAGAATTTGGCCTTGGGGCGAACGACTTGTTTTTCATATACAGATCGGACCAAACAATGGAGTATACGTGTTATCAGAAGTACAACTAAATAATTATTTGTATTTGTAATTTATTCTAATATACTTCCCTCTTTTTCCTCCCTGCGCCAATTTTTCCTACTTTGCAGACATCACAACGCACTTATAGTTATATAATTTTATGCTTACACTAAATTAAAAAAAAAAAGAGCAAAATGTTGCGTTTTCTCAAGAACCGTTAGATATGATTCAGCCTTCGTTGCCTGCCGCACACCGTCCGACCTGTCTAACTACTTAACAGTGTACATTAAGCCATATATGTATATCTGTGGATATATGGATGTGTGTATGTGGTGTACGTCGTCATACTTTTGGTGTAGCTCGCTCAGCGCTTAACATGCCTTAAGGTAAGTAACAAAAACCATTATAAATATTCTTTCTATAGCCAAACATCGATTCAATTGCAAAGTTCTCAATGGACACATTTAAATAAATGTAATAAATAATACGTTATAAGGAAAAACTACTTTCACAAATAATTTGTTTATGCTGTTTGGGTTTTGCATTCATAAGTCTATTTTATATCGATAAATTAACACATATTTCCCATTTGTTTTATGGGATTTCCCTTTGGGATCTTGCGTCTTTTGTTGGAGTTAATTGTAGACTGGAAAAACAAATTTAAAATAGCAATAAGACTATCAATGAAATTTAATTTTATTAATCATATTTCAATGTTTTTTTTTTTGGTTTTTGTTTGGTTTGGTTTGGTATTTTGGCTTAATCAGCATTTGTGTAGACATGAATCTCCGGCCTTTCCAATGAATTCCATCCTTTTGATATACATCATTAATGCTGCAATTAAGAAATATATAATATATTTAAATTTGTTGTTTGTTAGTTTACTTACGTGCTATCGCAAAAGTTAAACCACCAACCGCAGCTATTTTGTGCAGCGCATTTAAATATGGATTCATCGTGATCGGGTGTTGAGAATCTCGCATTGAAACTATTTCTTAAGATATCACCAGCATTTCCAGAATATTTTCCATGCGATTTTATTTTGAAGTCTTCTTCTTCGCCGGCTATTTGAAAGTTATCATATTGCGCATAAACATAACCCGTGCTATCCTTCAGATAAATTATTAGTTCGTGTTGCTGCGATGAAGTCAATAAATGAAGCTTTTGGAGCCCGATAAAGAATTCTTCGTTGAAATCACCGAATCCCATTCGATATTCATCCCAAGTCCGGTTAAAGTTTTCAGTGCCATTTTCTCGCCGTTGAATAACTGTCCAACCGGAAAGAGAGGGAAACGAGTAACAGTATACTAAGAAGGAGTTCATGACTTTGATTTTGTGAACACCTGTCGATTTACCAATACAACTTGTACCACGAGATAGTTTGTCTATTTTATCTTCTAATGCATTAGCCTTGTCTGCATTCGATGTATTTTCAGATGCTAGCTTCGATATTTCAGAATCTTTCATTCGTATTTGAGTTCTTAATTTTTTAGTTTCCTCTTGACAAGCAGCTTTATTTTCAGATACTTTTTCTTCTAATTGCTTAATCCTTTCTGCATTCGATACATTTTGAGATATAAGGTTCGATATTTGAGAATCGTTCATTTGTATTTGAGTGATTAAAGGTTTCGTTTTCTCTTGACAAGCAGCTTCATTTTTAGATAATTTTTCTTCTAATTGTTTGATCTGGTCTGCATTCGATATATTTTGGTATTTTGGCGATATCTTTATTTCATCAGTTTTGTCTGCACGTGATATGATTTCAGATTTTCGGTATGAAATTGGATTATTTTTCTCACTAATCTGATTTTTTGCTTGACGCGTTTGGTTCTCACAGACATTTAACTTTGATTTTAAAGTATCTACTTCACGGAGAGCGTCTTTTAAAAACATTTTGCATATTTCGAGTTGCGTTTTCAATGCCTCATTAAGGGCTTGAATTTTATTCATCGTTTCGGAGAGCTCCGTTTCTTTCGAGGCGTCGTTAAATAGAAGGTGACTGACTTGTTGGTGGCACTGACTACAGTCCGCCTTTAAAGGGGAGGTGGAAGGCTAAAATGAAATATATCACACCTGTAGTGTACGGGAGTGGGCATGTTTTTGTCTTTCTTTAACTACTCTTAAAGTTTAAGAGATGCGTATTTAAAGTTACTGAATCGCATCAATCATATTATAACTCAGTAATTCTGGTTAACGTTTTAAATTCTAATTAAAATTAAATTAATTAATTTAACTGAATATCCATTTTATAGGTAATTTTTAATCGAATTAAAATATATCGAATTAAAGTCATAATTTTTGTTCAATTTTTTTATATCCTTGAAATTGATAAAGAAAAACTGTGTAATGGTTTTGTGCAAATTTATGTAACAGGCAGAAGGAGGCATCTCCAAACCCACATAGTATTGATACAGGCATGTCCGTCTGTCCGTCTGTATGAACGCAGCGATCGCGGAAACTACAAAATCTGGAAAGCTGATGTTGGTTCCATTCAGTTCATATGTATATATCATACACTGGCTTACCAAATATAAGAGTGCGCATGCATTTGTGTGTGTGTGTGAATTTGTGTATGTATGTATGAATGCAAATGGGTTGAAATGTTTATAAACACGGATCACAGTGTTTAGTGTATCTCTTAGTCGGGCGGCCCCGACTTCAGCTCTCTCACTTGGTTTTTATATAGATTGCTTCGGTACCGTTCAATCTCATTTATTGTTTATAAAAGTTATTTGTTCTAATTGATTCGGTTTCAAGTCTGAATACATCACAATACTTTGTGCATAATTCTACTAATTGCGGTTTGAATTCTTTCGCAAAATGTTTACCGAATTGAGCTATTTCAGCTATTCTTTGGTTTTGTAAGTGTGTTTGCAACGTAAATACCACTTAAAGTTAGTTCTGCTTTTCGGACAACATCTGATTTTGCTGGCAGGAGTTATAAAAAGTTACCTGAACTATTGGAGCGAGGCCATTGGATTTTGTGACTCTTTGATCTATACCTTGAATGTGTGCTATTTAATTGAATGTCATTAAAAAAGTCGGAATCTTTTTTTAGAATTGAGATATTCGCACCATTATCTATTAAAAATATTAGTTTCTTTCCTGACTCTATATTATAAAATCAAACAAAAATATTTAGATTACGGTTTATTGAATGGGGTATTGAGGGTTTCCCGAACTATTTTGGGCTATCTGTTTTAATTTCCATTGTAACTGCAGTTATTACGGCTGTTTACTCTTAATACTCCACAATCTACGTTATTGTTTTTGTATTTACCAGCGTAGTTGTTATAAAATACACTTCCATGTCAGTTGGTGTCATATGAGCCATTTCTCCTTCCTCTGTAGTTACCGCTGTTGGTGTCACTTAGGAAGTTTTGTCTTCTTTTTGTGACCTTGTCTTGAACTTTCCATTTTGACAATTTCTTGTCACGCTTGTTATGGCTACTTTGGTACTGAAGATGTCAGCATGTTCAGCATCTAGGCTTTCATCAATCATACGATGCATCTAACATTTACATTTGAAATTTTTTTTATGTAAGCTTTTTGGGCGGCTGATTCGTTTACCTTGTAATAGGTTTTTGGTCTATTATGCTGCAGTTTAAATCAGTGTCTGAATCTTGATCTGAAAATTCAGCTACTGTTGAGATAACTGGGACTGTTAGATCGCTAAAATCTCTTTCTTCTATAACTGTATCCTAGTCGTTTACCGAATACATCTTCTTGCTCTTCTCTCTCGTTAACTTGGAGCATCCCTCTGCTCGACAGGAGCAGTTTCGTACTTGTTGTTGTATAGACATAGACAGGACATTTTTTTATTTTATTTATTGTATTATGTACTTGATTATTTCATCATCTGCTGCTGCTCATTTTTGGGTTTGCTTGTGATTACTTTAACTAAAATCAGCTTCTGTTGTTTCTGCTGCTGCTGTTGTATCGTTGATTACATTTTTTATTATAGTTACATTTTATTTTTTTGTTGGGATACTTTTTAATTGTTCCCATTGTTTATTTTTTGATATTCATTTTATTTATTTTTTGCTACTGCACGGTCGCCAAGTAATGGAACCATCATTTAAGTTTAAATTTTTTTGGTTATTGTTAAAATGACGTCTGTTAATTATTGCCATTGGAGAATTCACATTCAGTGCTATTAGCCTCAGCTGGGCAACCTCGCTGCCAGCAAACGCCGGCAGAAACGTTAGCGCATTATGTATTACCTATATATGCTCGACGCTGATAGTAGCGAGAGCGCTAGGGAGAATTTCATATACACAAATACATTCATAAAGAAGGGACGGTCGCGCATGCTAATCATATTGACTCGACATTCCAGTGTCCAATGCATACTTGTGCGATCGTATTACGTATTGCACTTGGATTATGATTGGGACTTTGGTTAACGTAAACATTCCAGCTAAATGCTACAATGTGTTTGATATTAAAAGTTCAATGCACATATGTATATGCGAATTGAATGAGTCCAAGATCAGCTGTGAGATCTCTGTGAATCTAAAAAAATTGGGGTCTCTAGATCTAAAACTGTGGAAGATATTGGTTTTCGTGCTTCATGGGGGCGGGGTGGCTGGGGGCGTTCTAGTGGGCGTGGCCTGAATATATCATTTTTTGAAGGAGGTCACCAGCTTTGTAGGTTTTAGGTTTAGTGCCTCTATCTACAAAGTTGTCGGAAATATACACCTGTTTTTGATGGGAGTTGTCAGGTAGAATGGCTTTTACAATTTGGTGACACTAGCTGAAAAAGCTGTAGGAGATATAAGCATATCCGATTTTTTAGGGCGGGGGTGTCCTAGTGGGCGGGGCCGGGATACCAATCTACATACCAAGCTTGGTGAAGCTATCTTTAAAATTGCGAAATTTATTTTATGTGCTTTTGGCGCAAATGAAAATCCTTAACATTTTATCTGAATTTCAAGTCTCTAGCTTCAACAGCGGCAAAAGAAATTGCAATCATTAAAGGAGGTGACCAGTTATTTACCTGGTAGCTTAGGCTGAAAAACTTTGGGAGATATGTCTGATTTTTAAGGGCGGGGGCGTTATTGGACGTTCTAATGGGCGTGAATGTCGCCATTTTTGGGGGAGGTCGTAGCGAAATTTGGTGACTCTGGCTTTAAAACTGTACCAGATATAGATTTTCACGATATGCAGTGGCGGGAGGGGGCGTGGCTAGCAGGTGACTAGCTATTTACCTCCCAAATTTGGTGGCCCCAGATATAGATCGACATGCCATCGAATTGGCAGCCCCCCAGTGGGCGTGGCACAAAAATCTGAACACTTTGTCTAAAGGGTTTAACTATAAGTATAAATCGAAAAAAGTTGCGTTCATACCGACGGACAGACGGTCATTGCTCATACCCAATATACTAGTTTCACTTTTTAAACGGGTATAAAAATTGTGTGTTGTAAATTCTTATAGATTTTAAGTTTTTTTAGTTTTTAAGTCAATGTTCGAAAAGTTAAAGTCTCTAGCTCTTATACGGCTGAATCGATTGAGCCGTTGATCTTGATTAATAATATTGATTATTTAAACACACATATAAATATAATTTTACTTTACTAAATTATATATATTAAAATTAATATAATTATACATTATAATAAAACACTGAGATACTTACAAAAGGCTTTGGATCCTCATATTCTGCCAATACCAGGGATATCAATGTAACTAGCACTAGCTTCAATGATATTTTAGTCATGTTGCACAATTTACCGAAGACTTGCGAACTGCACACAATTAAATCTATTCGCAACCTAAAATTATTAACGGTCCAGCCTCAGAACGAAGCCTCCGGGCGGCATTTCTTATCACGTTGGGTGCAAGTTGAGCTTTGATTAATAAGCAGAAAAACATCGTTCGATGTTTTGTCTACTTCGAGGTTTTTTCCATAAGTGGTTTTGTCACATCCACAACAATAAAAAGGCTCCATGACCTTGAATATCACTGCCGCACAGCGCAATTTCTTATCAAGCAGACTCGTTTCAAAATTAGAACATTTGTTAAATCAGTTAAATGTGCATATACAAAAGCAAAGAATTTATTTATAAATAGGGTCAAGGAACTTTGACAATCTACAAATTAGAGGTGACTAAGCATAAATAAAAAAGAATATATATGAGATATTAATTTTAAATATTAGTTGATCGGCTGCAAAGTCAATTAGATAGATACATATGAAAAGGGTCTTCTTACAAGATTTAAAAATATTCAGAACACTCTTCAAAGTTAGACATTGAAAATTACTTTTATGATTGTATATTTTAAATTACATTAACTTACAGCATTTTTCAGCTTTGTTGAGTCCTATCGCATAATATTTCACCTTCTGCTTTTGTTTGTTTCATTATTTTATTTGGACAACAAATAGTTTATTTGCGCTGAGTGTGTGGATGGGTGTCTGTCTTTTTTATGCTCAGTACTCGTTGAAAATGGGTAATCACGGGTATATTGGTATATTGTAAGCAACAGTTCAAATGGGTATTTTGTAATCTGAATAAATAAAATAACAGTATAATATAATTTATATTTATATTTCATGTGTGTGTATATATATATTAGTTGCCATATATTTTTATATAAATTGCCTATAATATATATATATATATATATATTTATATATAATTAAAATCGGATAAGGTATTTATGTTTTATAACCTATATTGAATGCTAAAGTACTGTGAGGGTATTTAAGCTTCGACAAGCTGAACACAATGTTCACTTCTTGTTTTTAAATGTCTTGCGCACGTGTTGGTTAACTAACATACACACAAACACACACACACACACAGACACAGCTGCCAGACACTCGCGTCAGACATTAATATTAACGTTAAAACAACAACAACACAACAACAACAACACAACAACAAAGAGCACCAACAAAATGCTCATCGAGCATGCAGAGTTTAGTAGGCAAACAAACACAAACACAAAAACACACACACACAAGGGAGCGTGAGTGGGTGTGCGTGCGAGAGCGAGATAGGGCATAAATGATGGCCACGTTCCGTTCGGCTCTCTTTTCCGGTGGGCTTTTCTGTCGCTGGTTTGTTTTCAGACGCGACGCTTTTCAGTTGACGGCGAGCGTTGCCTTCGATCAAAACGCCAAAAAGCCGCGCGGCGGGATTTGCTCCTGATATTATTTAACGTGGAATTGAAACTTTGGAATTTGGATTTTGATTGTGGCTCGTGATGGCTCTGGTGGCGCATCGCATGATGCTGCCGGCGCGCCACCGCCGCACCCACCAGCAGGTGGCGCGGAATAAGGTGGGCGTGTTGCTGGTGCCCAGCGTGGCGGAGTACTACAACAAGGAAGCGGATCAGCAGCAGCCATTGGCCACGCCCACGCAGCTGGAGCTGCAGGCGGGTGACAATAGCAATGCGAACGTAAGTGCAACAAGTTGCAATCACAAATGCGCCTCAACTGAACTCATCCGTTGCATGCCGATAAACTTGGCTCAAACAACGCCCGCTAGGCACCATCAACCACCAACTACCAACCTCCTCCATCACCGCCTACTCCTCCATTTTATTCGGCCATATTCGACACACTTCCCTCCCAACCAGGCGCCTGTTTATCTAGTTTTCTTTTTCACTCATTCGCTTTTTCTGTTTGTGTTATACCCTGCACTTATTTAAAATGAGTAAACAGGGTATAATCGATTGTGCAAAAATATTCTGTCGTATATCAATACAGAGAGCCAATAGTCGAACATGAATTAGGTATTTGCAATTATTCATAAACAGCCTTTACCCAGTAAAAGCAATTGGGCTTTAGTCGGGATCTCCCGACTAGGAAAGGTCTGATCTGCCTGCATAAACATTTCAGCCTGATTGTATTCATGCATTGATCATCGATTGCTGCGCGTGCCCCACTATAGAAACGAAATCTTTATTTTATTAAGACAAGTTCGATACTAGGGCGATGGGGGGAAGGTATCCAAAATTCAGAGGTATCAAAACCTGCGTCTGGCTTACACAAACATAACGCACTAAATTGATTGCCGCTAGCTCTTATGGTCTCCGAGATATGGTAAAAAAAAAAACAAAATGTTGTTATCGATTTCAATCGATATTAATAAAACAATGCATGTTAACGAAATAAAACTGTAACCTTGTTCTGCGTACAATATGTACGAACTGAATGAGATCAAGATAAGCTTTCTAGCTTTTGTAGTTTCCCAGATCGCTGGGTTTATACAGTCGGACAGACGGACATGGGCATAAGTCAACTCAGCTCGTCGACCTGATCAAAAATATATACTTTATGGGGTCGGAGATGTCTCCTTCTGTCTGTTACATACATTTTAACAAAAACGTTATACCCTCTTTACCCATTTTTAATAGGTAAAAAAATGTTATTGTATTAAGTGATATTTTAACGATTTTTTATCGTTAGTTACTTTTTGAACTTAGTTTTTAGTTTTAAATAGTAAATTGCTAAAATGGTTTAAGCTTTAGTTTTAAGAAATTAAACTTAGTGTGGACTCAAAATGTGCGGTACGAAATTCTTGAAATTCTTGATTTGCTTTCTTGATTCTTGCAAAGAGAATGCGATTTGTATGCGATGAGCGATTTGTACGTACAGCGTAGAGGGTATACACAGTCGGGCATATAGAAAGAGCAGTTCTGTGCTTTCTTCTTTGGCTGGCGCCAACTTTATGCGGCTCATTGTCCCCTGACTTGCCATATTCTTGGTTTTGCTTTGCGTCCTTTTTCTTCTGCTTTCGTTTTTTTATATCGTTACATATTTATTATACTCGTTCAGGAAGTGAAACCAGTATATTGGGTTTGTGTAATGTCCGTCATGCTGGCGGCGTGTCCGTCCGGATAAAGGCAACATTTTTCCGCGCAATTGAAGATAGAGACTGCATTTTTTGATATATACTTGTGGTTATCCTCTTCAGACAAAGTGTTAAGATTTTTGAGCCACGCCCACTGGGAGGCTGGCAATACGATAACATGGCAATACACCCCAAATCGCAAATCGATGGTAGGAATAATTCCAACAATTTTAGAGATAGAGCCACCAAATTTGTTATGTAGATAGCTAGCGACCTCCTCCACAGATTGCATATCCCGGCCACGCCTACTATAACGCCTCCCAGCGCAATGTCTATGTCTCCCACATTTTTATACCCTAAACGCATTGAAAATGGGTAAAAAGGGTATAATGGTTTTTTCAAAATGTATTTAACAGGCAGAAGGAGGAATCTCCAACCCCATAAAGTATATATATTCTTGAACAGGACGACGAGCTGAGTTGATTTAGCCATGTCCGTCTGTCCGTCTGTATGAACGCAACGATCTGGGAAACTACAAAAGCAAGAAAGCTGATCTTGGCCTCATTTAGTTCGTACATATCATACGCAAAGCACGTTTAGAGTTTTTTTCGATAACTTGCTTCGTATAATTAATATCGATAAGCATCGATAACAACCTTTTCAGTTTCATAACGATAATACATTTAGTTTAGCAGAAAATAAAGATTTCGTATCCATAGTGGGGCATGCGCAGCAATCAAGTAAAGTGCGTACGGCGTGTATTCGTGTGTAAAATGCTTATAAAGACAGATCTCAGGGTTTAGGCTACATCCTAGTCGGGCGGCCCCGACTAGAGCCCTCTTACTTGGTTTAACTTGATTTTTTATGTTTTTACCAATTAGTATTTATGTACATACAAAAAATTGCTTATTGCTTCAATAATATATTGATACTGCGTTTGATTGTCCCATTGTATAATTAAATAACTGATTTGCTTGCAACCAAAGCAACTGAATTTACTTTGAGTTATATATATTTATTCTGATCATTTATGTCTATCCGTCCGTCAGTACGAACGAAGGTCAGTACTTTGAGACTTTAAATCAGTTTATCCTTTTTTCGATATCCTGCCCTGTCTTTGATTTGATAAATATTTATTTTTGGTCAAGAATTCTTAATGGTTATACGTAATTGAATAGGTGTCGCCCTTTTGTGTGTTGGCCACGGTTGCGTTGTTCCTTCGCCCCTTGGCTGAATAGCCATGAAAACAAACCGAGCATAATTCATAAGGTGGAGGTAGAAGAAAAAGAGGTTTAACCACTTATACCACATATATGCACATACAAATTCTTACACACCTGCGTGTAAAATTGCTTGTTCAATCAATAAGAACAAAGTTGCCAGCCTTGACTTAATATATATATATAGTAGAAGGTGACAATTGATGGTCCTGGCAAACAACAAACAATAAACGATTATTGGCTGTCATTAACTATGAAAGTTATTCAACTAATTATCGGTTATAATAAAACAAAGAAAGTAAAAAATACAAGTCGGGTGTAACCGACTTCGCTATACTTACTCTCAGCTAGATCACCTGTATGAGCTCAATAGCTAACTGTCTCCAAATTGTAGTGTGAAAGTCATCCGTAATCTGTATGCCAAATTTGTGTCCCTCCCTCTTAAATTGAGGAGGGTGGATAAATTGTATCGATATGCCACACCCCAAAGAGCGGAGCCAAAAAATCGTCACACTTTATCGCTCGCAGGTACACACGACTATATTCAAACTTTGAAGTCTGTAGATTCAATAGCGGAAACAGAAAGTGGAAATAAATTCATTTCTAAATATCTATGTTTTATTGATAAATTAAATATTATCAACAAAATTTTACATGACGTATTTATATATATATTTTTCTATTTATTTTAGTTTATTTTTATACATATAAATTAAAATGACTGTTTGTTTGCTGTAGGTTATTTCCTTGTTGAGCTCTATCGCCTAGGGCACACTATTTTAGCTTCAGTTCCTTGCTTCCACTGCGAACAACAAAAAGTAACGAGAGTTTTATACACCAATCGCAGTTAGCGAAGACAGCAACCGGCGAGCTTTTACAGAAAGCTAAGCTGTGCCAGAAAGCTGCAAGAGCTTTGCAAGGGTGGAAAAGTTCAGACAACGAACGGTCAGGACACCGTGTTCAATTAGTCCTTAAGCCTTAATGAACTGGCTAAGATTTATGCGACGCCTCTTGGTCCGGGCACTCTCTGTAGGCGGTTGCTGGTGTGGGGAAGGGGGCAAGGGGTTGGAGCCTTTATAAATCGTTTATTGAAAATTGACGCAAATCGTAATGAACGGCATTGCTTCGAGTCGAGTAACGAGTCGACTTGTTGATGCGGCACATTTGCTAATATTTATGGCAAATGTTTATCGCACATATATGTAGTATATATGGATTGTATATATGTATCGGATCGCTTGTTTGTTTTGCCTGGAAATTGCGCTGACTCAAGTCCACGCAACTGGCTTAAGGGGACGTCGATTGAATCGCTTTAAATTCAGTTTCACGTCAACAAGCAGCGACAACTGACTGTGGCCACAACCTCTTCTCGCGCGTCCCCCGCCCTCTCCGCTGCCCCCAACAAACTGGCCAACACATGGTATCGCCACGAACCCGCCGCCTTTGTGGAGGTGAGCAGCGGCCAAAAGCCCCTGCAGCAGGTGATCGAAAAGGAGCAACAATCAGCTGGCCAGGAGGTCTCAAAGATCATCAGGCAGGCGGCGTTGGAGCATGAGACCAGAAGGCAACAATGGTTTCTGGAATCCCAGCATAAAGTAGATCACAGCACAGTTAAAACAGAAGTAACCATGGCCAATAAAGTTTCCACATACAGCTAAGCCTTAAACTTTATCTTAAAACCAAGCAAAACCTTCGCAAACAGATAGGATGTTGGAAGCCGTTTATTTTGGGTACGGATTCCAGAATTTTGATGTTTTTGTATAAATTCTAGCTTGTTATGTTAAGAAATACACTGTTTTTTGTTGCAGGTAGTGCATATTCGCACTGCAGCATATAGCTCCAATAGGAACAGACGTTCGTGGAAACGCGTTTTCGTAGAAAATAATATTTGATTTTCAAAGATATCGTAACCCAACGAATTTAATTTGAAATTGACTTATCGACTTATCGAATGTTATCGTCATTAGACCACTATGGGAACAATCCGTTGAAAATTGACTTATTGTATGAGCTTTTTAGGGTATCCTAATTAAGCCTAAATATTACAGTAATAAGCTTTCAACATATCGCAAGCATCTTATATATCTATTACATATTTATTTTTAAAAACATAACCAATCTTAGAAATTGCGGTATAATTTTTACTCCCAGGAGTAAAAATCAGTAGATTCAAAATCAGTAGATTTTAGTTATTTGAACATTTTTCATATGTCTGCAAGCGAGTTTCATCTTTGGCACTTGAAAGCAAGTTTTTCATTCTTGTTCAGCAATTGATACCATCAAATTTAAGAAAGAAAGAAAATGAACTCAGGATCTTGATTAAATTAGAGCATGCCTTGACATCTCTGTTACATTCCTTAATCGCTCTGTCTGGAATTTTTTGCACTTGCACATTCACTGAACCATGTCTTACTTGGAAGCTGATCTGTCGGAACCACCAGCCGCCTACGTGGTGGTTGATGGCACCAGAAAACAATCTTCCTATGCGCGGACAGCTCAAGAACAGGCCGGCCTGGAGGTCGATCGGATTGTGAGGCAGGCGTACGAGGAGCACGAGGCTTTAATCTATGCACGGGGAATCGCAGAGCTGGCAAGACGGGAAACGATCATAGCCCGGACTTTTCCGCCGTATTCCAGCAATTTAATCACTTTGCAGGCTGAGTACGAGGAGGAAGTGCGCTATTTGAAGCAATTGCTGCCAGACGAGGACCTAGACTGGCTGGATGAATTCTCTTTTTAAAAACAGCATATAATATTAACTAAGGATTTAATAAGCGAAGCAACAGTGGAGCCCCAAGGACCGACCAACTCGCCTGTTTTTGACACTGACAATAAAAATTAAATGAACAACACACAGAAACAGTTACATTCGATGTGCCGAAGTTTGTATACCCTCGCAAACATATTACATACATATGTGCTAGATGTATCGAAAGTTGTTTTCCTATTAGAACGATTACAACAGATAAATATATCTTAAACGAAAATAGTATATATTTACTTTTGAAGCTATGCTAATGCCTTGCAGATCCGATAGGTATGCATTTTAATAGGGTACTTTGAGGCTAGTAAGCTATCCAAAAATTAAATTCAACCCGTATAAATAGTTAAGTCTTGTAAGCAACTTCGAGTAAAACCTGCCCGATGGTCATAATTTGTAAAGCTTGAGTTGGGCGGCGATTTGTTCCTTTCTGAAAGTTTAATTAAGTTGAACTTATCTTTGCGTTACACATGAGACCAAAAGCCTTCCCCCTTTACTGCCCCTCTCACGCACACGACACAAAATTTGCTCAAATATGCAAATGAATGTGGCGCTAGCACTTCGAAATGCGGCTTTACGCCCACACCACACAAAGAGAAAGAGAGAGAGAGAGCGAGAGAGAGACACACACCCACACACACCTTTGAGGAACATGCATTTTGGTCATGTTTACAATGTCAGATAGGATAACACGCACAGACACAAACACATGAATTGTGCTCATTGCAGTTGAAAGCTTTTGGAGAGATGGCCTTAGCAATGTCAGCAAATTAGGGCAAAGCGATGTCAGAATGAGAGCACAAACAGCTGTTGGTCAAACGGAGCGTGTGAGAGAGCAGCAGGAGAGCGCACGTATGCAACGCCCACACACAGCTGACTCGGAGAGCGTGCATGAGCTTTTAACGAGCGTCGTGTCGCTCAACGCTAAACGCTCGTTAGTTACCTGACACAGCTTCGGCTTTCTGGCTGTGTGTGTCTGTGTGGCATGTAAACAAAGCGCGCCCTCCGCTGCTGCTGCTGTTGCTGCATTGCAGAACGACCGAGCGACCCACTTCGTGTAACCGCTTTCAATTTCGTTCAACCTGTGCCCCCGACGACTGGAACATCGGCTTTGGCATCGCTTTCAATTTCGCGTTTGTAATTCGTCGCTGGCCGTTGGACGGCTCAGTCGTGTTTTTGTTGTAGTACCACGCGCGTGTCTCGCTGTTGTCGTCGTCGTCGTTGTCGCCGCGGCGTCAGGACCAGCAGCAGCAGTAGGACTTAGCACAAGGAGTGTTATTCCGAGGCTGGGTCCGAGTTTACGCCTGCAGTTTGCACGCCGCGTCGCGTTTCCCTTTGCCCCAGCCGCAACAGAAATTCAATAAAAAAAATAAAAAAAATAAAATAAAATAAAATAAATAAAACAACAATAAATTTATACACTTTTTCTACGCGTTCGCAATATTAACAAAATAAAAGATATTCAACGAAATAACAAGTTGTTCAATTCAGTGCAATTCCAAGTGCAATTCGCTATTGAGTTAAATGCCTTAGAAATTATAGATGTGTGTATTAAATAAAATTGCCTTATAACAACAGCAACAACAACAACAAATCTCGTTAGTATTTCCAATTGGCTAAATTTAAATAATTGTACTTTAACTGCAACAACAGTCACAACACCAACACAAACAAAAACAACAACAGCAGTAGCTGCCTGTTATTTGTTTAGCCAACTTTTTAAACTGTCACCAATGTCGTCTTGGCCTATAACAACTGTCAATATGCCAAACAACAACAACCAAAGACAATAAATAAATCAATGAAAAAACATGTTTATAGATATATATATCAAAATTGCCTTGTGTCCATTTTATATCAAGAAAAAAGTCTTAAATTATTATCTTTATATTTCATTATTTTATACGGATAATATTTATATACATATATATATACATATATATTTACCGTTTTATTTAGAATTTTTAAACAATATTGAAAGTTTAAACGCTGAAAAGAGATTTTAAATGCAATATGTTTGAAAATAAATCAATTTCATAAAACTAATTTTAATAATTTGGAATGTGATAAAAATAAATTTAAATACTATACATAAAGCCAAAATGCCACCGTATAAAAATAAAAAAAAAAATTAAGCAAAATGAAAATGTTGTTAAATATGAATAAATAAAAAAAAATGATGACATAATATAAAATGAAAGCATCACAAAATAAAATAAAAAACCCAAAATAAAACATTAATTAATAAATATAATATTGAAAGTATGATTTTACTTATAGTTCGCTTATTTACATTAACATTTAACTGGATACCTGAAACCTGCATTACGTTGAGCTCCAAGTCGACATTCAGATTCCAGAAAAATAGTGAAACTGAATTGTTTTAGTTTAAAATTTATTTAAAATCACGTTAACATTTGATAGAATTAGATTAAAACAATCTAAACCTTTGCAAGTAGAATAAAGAGAAATTTTGTTTATAAAATATATAAAAAAAATCATGATATAGAAAATTAAAACAATTTAAACCTTTTCGAATAGAAAATAAAGTAAACTTGTTGATAGAAAATATAAAAAATCAGATTACAATAAAGTAAATAAATTATATACTTAAAAATGGAATATAACAGATAAAAATAACAATAAATTTCAAAAATTAAATTCCTGTCATTTATTATTAATTCAAATAAAATAAATAAAAGCGACTAAAATTAAAAGCATGCAAATTAAGCAAAGAACTTAAAGTATTTAAGTATATATCTGTCTATGCACATGGCAGGGCGGCTAACGCTGCCACATGTCAACAGTAACATCAAAAACCACAACAGCAAACAGCCAAAAACAGCATCAACAATAACAACAACAAATTCAAAAAGACAGCGTGAAAAATGATAATGAAAGCCACAACTGTGGCAGCCACAGGTCAATGCGAAAAGTGATTTTATTTACTTTTATATATATATATTGTATTATGCATACATAAGTATATATGGGATTGGTTTAAATTACTTAATTACCCACTCAAAGCAATTGCGCATAAAAAATCATCGATTCCGCTTTATTTGCCCGCCGTTAATTGAAATTTATAACTGATCTGAGCCCGCAGCTCAGTGCGACGCACATCGCGTATACGCGATGCGAGCCACTTCCCTTCCTATCTTTCATCCTCAACTCCTTTTATTCGCAATTCCGCTAATTCCAGTCACTTAATTAGTGCTCTACACTTAAGACAAACAATACTAATTAAAATAAAAACAAATTAAATAAAACAGCAAATGGCAAAATTGTTGTTTGCCATAAGTTTTTTTTCCTCATATTTTCACGCGAAGTTAGTTGAGACAACATTGTTCAGGCTCTTGTTTGTCAGGATATGTTCCAACAGGCCCCAACCGACCCCTCCTTTGCCTACCACTTTGAATGTCGAATGGCTTCAGACCTTTGGTCTTTTTTGGCAGCGTGGCCACCTTAAAGCACATGTGATATATTGTCAAAAAATTTGAGCAAGTTTTAAATTGTAAAACCGAAAATTGAATGGAAAGATTTCGTAAGAAATTATTTTTGTTAGTGTTGTAAAGCTATTTTGATATTGATACGCAATGATTTTATCGGTAAATAACATGGCAAAAAAAGAACAAGTAAGATTACTGTAGTCGGGACTAGGAGATACCCTGACCATAGTACTTAACACATTCATAGAATCTATCGGTTAAAAATATAAAAAAATTAAATGTATAATAATCAACGAAAAAACAAAACTTCCTCACAGGAAGTCGAACCGGTAACGTTTATCGATTGCACCACGCTTTTCTCTTAAAATATATACTTAAGCATCCTTAAAAAAAGTTCAAGGAAGGCTAACAAAACTTTGTTTTTTGTCATAAAAACAATAAATATTATGAATATTTATTAATAATTTACAAAAGATAAAATTAAATTCACACTGTTTCAACGCATACTCGAACCATCGATCCTTCGTTGCGGGTGCTAATCTCTTAACAGCTGCGCCACACTTCCATTTAATCAGCATTGCTTGGTCCTAAACTAAATGTATGATCGGTTTGAAATTTTCAGGACTTAAAAAGAGCATCAAAATGTATTTTTAAAAGAAATTACAAAATTTTGGTATTTTATTGGTGGCTTTTTTGGTTATATCGTTATTTGGGGCGATTTGGAACAGTTATCCAAAGCCGGAACTATTTGAAACCAGCGTATGCTTTACGCGAACATATTAAAACAAAATTGGTGGCTCTAGCTTTTATAGTTTAGGGGTAACGCCTTAAAAACCGGGTAAAAAATGCAATAAATATCGATAATAAGAACATCTAAAATAAACTTGATCTGCGTATGGTATGTACAAACCAATTAAGATCAAAATCACTTGTCTAGCTTTTGTAGTCTCTGAAATCGACGTGTTCATTCAACAGGACGGACAGACAGACAGACGGACGTAGCAAAATCGACTCGGCTAGTGATGCGGATTAAGAATATATGCACTTTATGGGGTCGGAGATGCTTCCTTATGGCTGTTACATACATTTTCACAAAACCTTTTTTTTACCGATTTACAATGCGTTCAGGGTATAAAAACTAAGAATCTCATTTTTGTTGCCACCGACATACTTTTTATTCGAATATTTTTTATTTTTGGGCAATCCAATAATATGGCAAATATAATGACCTTAAAGCCCTCGTTTTGGATGGTTGACCTTCAAGCCATTATACTTTGAATTCGAGCTTGATATTATTTTCACATTTATTTTATTTTTCCATTTCGTGCATGTGAGCCATATTTCAACATTAAATTTTGGCCACATGGCCGAGCATCCAAAATATTGCAAAGTAGGCTAAAATAAAGACAACTACAACAAGAACAGCACATACACAATCGAAGTAGACAGGCCTAGAATATGGGCGGGACCTATGCGTGCAGGTGGGTGTTGGCAGTTCGAGATGTGAAGAATGGAGGTAACCACTCAACGCGCCGGCTGCGTCAACGAACGTGGCCATAATTCAAATGATGCGCCAGCTAACTACTTAATGTTATTAGATATGTCTTTGTCGCTAGGCTTGCTGCCACGCCCACACGAGCTGATATTAAAAAACTAGCACGAATTCGTGTGTATGTGTGTGTGTGTGTCAATGTGTCTGAGTGCGCATGTTATCTCTGTCTCTTTCAGTTAAATTTATGCTGATGCTGTTGATTACAGATGCTGCTGCGGGCAGTCGGATAATACCCTAAATGAGTGTACTATGATTTTCTTACATATCTTGATTACAATTTGGTTATTTGAGCTTATTTTTATGATTAAACTGCTATTAATTGTATTGTTATAGATAAAAAATTTTGTGTTTCCATGAAATATTTGTCATTTTCTATGTATTTATGGTTTCATTGAAAAATTATAATAAAATGCTAATAGAGACCGTCTATCGGGAGAGTGGGCATTGTGGATACGGTAAGCGTTGAAGATTATTGATTCGTATGCAATATGTAAATCAGCAGAGAAAGCGAGCCCGTTATGGATCTCGTTTGCAGGCAGCTTCTTTCAGAGAGCGTGAGAGGTAATTCCTATGCTCAGTGCGTTATCTAAGCTGAGCATCGCGCATTACACTTGTGTGATTATTTATAAACATGGTTTTTAGAACTACGGCTGATTATAAAAGTGTATTTGGCTTTCGTTGAATATGAATTAAGCGCAGATTGTTTTTCTGCCTGCTTGTTTGTGCTTTCAACTTTCCATCGTTGACATTTTATTTTCAACATTCGCTCTGTGGGTATGTCCTTCTTTTTCTTTTCCATTTTCTTTTTGTTTTGCCCTTTTCGAGGCTGTTACTCTGGCAGGAGACTGTCTGAGCTGCAGGTGCTGCACTTAAAATGAAATATGGCAAACATTTTTGCGGCTGAGATAAATGCGACGCAGTTTGTTTGCGTTTTACGTTTTGTGCTGGCTTATTAGATTTGGCTTACTTATTAGATTTAGCCATTTCCTATTCCGCTCTCCACTTTCTGCTTACAACTATTTGCGCCATTGGCTTTGGCAGCTGAATAATTGGACTTCTCAATGGGATGTTAATTAAAAAGTGTTGGCGATTTGAAGAAATCAATATCTTTTTCTTTTTAGAGAAATTTATGGTGATTAAAATTTTTAACTACTATAAGTTGCTTGTAAAATGACAAAGAGGAAGATTCTAAATGTATTTAAATAATTTTAAAAACTTCATTCAAAAGTGCTGAATATATTTTATGTAATATTAGTTTAAAAGCCACTATAAATTTAATTGAATTTTTCATACGAAAATATTTGAATATAATAAACTTAGAAACTTATAGTCTAATGTAAAGTGCTGACGATGGGGCTCTTTTTCTTTTGCTAAGTGGTGGCTGTGCCCCATCCACACCCCTTGAATTCTGAAGGCAATTAGCTTAAATCACAGGCACTGGCAGCCAATCAGGCAATGTGCAGCACTTAAAAACTTTGCACAACTTGAAATGCAATGGAGCCCGGCCCCATCCATCCCCTCTCCCTTTCCCACCGCTACTCCTAACCCTACCAGTGTTAAGATTCTTGCATTCGGGCCATAAAAATCTATGCGCCGTAGCAATTTGGCAGCTCGCAACTGGGTTTATGCGCACAGTTAGTTGATTCTTCCAATCTGCTTTTTCTTGTTTCCATTTTTTGCAAATGAGTTGAATAAAGCAAATAAAATTCAGCGGGTCTCAATTGGAAGAGGCTCGTTAGATTTTACAGCTAGCATATTTATCACAGTTTTCGCATTCTGTTTGTTGAGATTTTAATCTCGGCTTGGATTACGACGCCAACCACCCGACCACACACCCCCAGATAAACAAAAAGATTATTTTTTTTTTTTTATTTGGCAAATTTACGCTTATCGACATGGGAGTTATGGGCGGAGCTTAGGAAATGTTTTTTAATGAATCAGCCTCGGCTTCATTCCTTTCTCTGGCTCTTGTTTATGGCACTTGCTTGTGTGGAGATGTGGGAAGATAGGCCGGTCATTTATTAACTCGTATTTGCATTTAAGCCCCCGACTCGTAGCAAAAGGGTTGGAGAAGTAGTAAGCAGGCCTAAGACAACAGCAGTTAACATTTCTAAAACTGTACCGCAGGACCTTAATTTTTATAAAACACTTGTTTCACAATTTGACAGTGAAGTTTAGCATAGGGCGACCTGTTTTCTAAAACTCATCGCATAAAAATTCACTTGCTTTTCAAAATGTGTAAAATTCTCAAATTTTGGTGTGTATTTTCTTAAAAATAATTATAAGAACACAATTAGTGAAAAATGTTAATTTAAAATTTTCCAAAACCTGTCCATGGAGTATTTATTATTTATAAATATATATAATTTATATATGTATATCTAGAAAAAAAGTTTGGTAATGAATTAAAAAAAATTGGCGCTTTAAAAATATATATACGATATATTGCATATATTTAATTTGTTTATATTTCACAATCGATAATTTCCACTATTGCTCGATGTATATAAATGTCAATATTTCTATACATATTTTCAATATAATTTTCATATTCATAAGTAGTCAATGAATTTAATTGTATATATTTTTACAATATTTAAATTGTAATAGATTTTCTACTTGATGTTTGCTTTAAGGACGTTCACCTGTACCACTTTAACACACACACCCCTCTCATCCTGACTCTTTTTTAATGCCAACAAGCCATAATGACTGAGCACCTAATTTACAGAGCGTAGGCTCGGAGCTTTGGCTAAGCATCGCTTTAGTCAATATATGACCCAAGGAGCCCTCACTCTATACCCCCATCTAGAGCCACCCAAACCCTTGGCCTTTGCGAGACGTTTTGCGTTTGCCTTAACTTTTAAGTGTTGCTTTGTTTTCATTGCCCTGAGCAGCACCCCCTTCCTCCACACTGCCTCATTTCATCTGTAAGCGCTTTTTGTAGCCTACTTATGAGCGCAGCCCACACACACACTTGAGATGTTGATAATATGCGCGCGTGTGAGTGTTTGTGTGTATGCCGGCTGTTGTTGTGTGCCAGGAAGCAAACACTCTACTTGAAGAATTTTTTCTTTCTTGTAGGCACAAAATAACACAAACAGAGAACATATGAATATAAACTAGTTTTGGCAATCTTAACCAAGGCAGATTTTATTTAATTTATTCTTTGTAAAATGTAAGATCAATTTTTATCAGCTTACCCAAAAAAAAAAGAAAGATTCGCATCCTTAAGTTTTCGCTTAACTTTTAATTTCCAAGGTATATTCCAGGGTATATTCTAGTTGCGATTACTCTGCTGTTTTTTTTTCGGATCTGGTCGCTGCAGCCTTAGGCTGAAGTGTGTCCTGCCCTCCAACGCTGTCAGGGTCATTTTAATTCATTTTATTTTTTTTATTTTATTTAATTTTTTATGCTTTTCTCCCCTTTGCTTGTTCATTTGCATTCGCAAGACTTTTGTCTTTCGTCTTATGCATTTTGCATTTGTCGTCTGCATTTCAAATATGCAAATTAAGTTACAGAATAAATAAAAAAAAAACTTAAAATAATTAAAAAATTTTGCGCGTGACGCAAATGCAAATGTAAATGACAGTTATAAAAGTCCGCCTCCGGCTCCAACGAAGCCTCCTTTCCGTCGATTGTTTGCCATGTCTAAGTTCAAAAACTTGTCGCAGGCTACTGCCAAAAATGAATTGGCACATGTTGTGACTGGTTTCCAACTAATTGGATTATGTGCTCCCCTAAGACACTGGTGGGCGACAGGTGGCAGGTGGAATATTGCATGTGGCAGGCAATTGCAGCGGGGCAACTAATTTGAGCACTCGCACTTTGCCGCCTGCCTATTGGCAATGACGCCGATGGCACTCAAAGTGCACTTCATGTGCACACACACACGAATCTCGAAATCAGCATTAGCAACCACAAGAACAGAAACAACAGGCGGACTCTTAGATGCAAATCTGTTTCGGCCGTAGATGCATATTTGCGGCCAAGTCCTTTGTTCAGTTAGATCCTCTGGAAAGCTGTCTGATGGTCAAAAAGCTTGCATTATTTAAAAGTTGACTAATTGGCTGATATATAATCATATTTATGGGTCTTCTCTTTATTTGATAGTTGCAAAGATACCTGTCAACCTCGCCTTATAATTATAAGGCAGAAAAATATATCTATATATTTATATTTATATATACATAAATGTATGCAAGCGGATTTTTGAGTCGGTTCGAAATTTTAATATTTCCAATGTTCTTATTGTTATTATAACACAATTTAATTGTTAATATTATTTTTGGTTATCATACAATTATGCCTAATGCAATAATAATTGCGTTTTGTGTACGCCCTTTATAATTTTATTACAGTGTACATTAATAATTTAATGCATTTTTCGTAATTTTAATATTATTTACACATTATTTTCTATTAATTTCATTTATTTTTTATTATAATTTAATTTTTGTCTCAGGTTTGCCGCAGCCAAAAGCTTACGCATATTATTTATTTGGGGAGGTGACAAACAGAGCTTTTAAAACGTATGTAAGTTTTGTAAAATTGTATTATAATTGTGTATTATATTTCAAAGATACATTTCATACTCAAAATAATAATACTTATATTAATTTTCTAACAACGATTTTAGTGTTAAAGATATTTTCTTGAAATTTATTCTATTCATGCTGTTGACAAAATGAGCCCGATTATAATCTCTTTAAAAACATTGTCAGATAAGCGACTGATGGATATTGGTAGATTAAATCTTAATAAATCACATACAGATTTGTATAACATGAATTCCATCAATCGAAACAAGTCCTTTATCCAATTGATGTATAAATTCGTGTATTTCGAGCTATAGGGGATATAGGGGATTGGGTGGTGGTTTGGGTCAACCTATATGGCAAAGCTTGCATTTCCCACTTTCCCATTTTTCAGTCAGCAACAACATTTCCCATTTAACATTTGCATAACGCGTTGCTTTTCCGATTTTCACCTGGCTGGCTTGCTGACATTGACTGGCAGTTAGCATTGTAAACGTGTTGGGGGGAGCATTTGAGCAAGTCCCTGTGTAGTAGATAACAATGACAATGACAAGGTTCACTTTTTTATTTACACAGCAATTTATTTGTATTGCCGAGACACCCATCTCTCCTGTTTATTCATGTTGTGGGCTGCCAACCCGATTGGATCAACAAGTTTCGAGTGCGGCCCACTTTGCTATTAATTACACAGCATATTTCCGCAAAAAAAAAACCACATTCTAGCTGGTTCCCCAGCGGATGATGGTGCTGATGATGTTGAGGGTTTGGGCCCTAAAAAATCAATCATACGCCAAGTGTGTCAATATGTCAAGTATTTTATGCTGACCCAAGTCCTTTTGTTTTGTTGAAAACCAGAAGTCGGTTATGCATATAATATATTTTATCTGCCTATTCGGCTTGTTCTTCCTCTTCATCCGGCACTTCGATTATATTTTGCTTGTGGGTCGCATGTCTGTCTAAACAAAACTAACCTCAATTCTTTATTGGTCAACAAAGCAGAAGAAGGCACCGACAAAACTGACCTCAATACGCAAAGCTAAATAAATTGCGAATATTTTTCTAAATGCAAAAGGATGCAAAATATATTCCGAGTCCCTTCGACACCCACAACAGTACACAAAAGAGGTCAGACACAACTGAGGTTCAATTGTCCGAAAGGACGGGCTTTCGGGTCGGGTCGGATCTAAAGCCGAGCGCAACTGTTTTGCAGTTCGAAAGCCCCAGAAAAAGAACATACATAGGTTGTATTTTATGGCCTTTGGACAATCATTTATATACATAAAGTACTTACGATAATAGCCGAGCATCGTTTGCATTTATTTTTATATAATCGATTAGAGTGGAATATGGAGCAAAAATTGGAAAACTGTTCGCATAGATATAATTGCCTTAATTTCTACATTATTGTATAGTTTTGCAATTGTTTATGTTATGTTATTGCCTTTGTGTTATTCTATTTGCTAAAAATAAGACTTGGGGTCGAATTTCCACAACGAGACCTTAAAAAATAATAGATAAATATTTAATTAAAAAAATTGAATGTTGCTTTGAATGCGCCAAACTAAGTTAAATTATCTACTATAATATCTAATACTATAAGTTCGTTTTTGATTATTCTTGTTATTACCCACATAAGTTGGCAAAAATTTTGAACTTGTTATTTTAGCTATGCTAAATTTAATCTTATTTTGGCACACAGTGTATGCATGGAAGGATACGTCTACAATCATATTACGAATATATATATTTTTACAGTAGCAGGAGCCGAGTCAATACAGCTATGTATGTATGCCAGGGTAGTCTCTGAGTTGTAAAACTATCTAAAATGGGTAAAAAGAGTATAAAGGTTTTGTTGAAATGTATGTAACATGCAGTAGGATGCATCTCCGACCCCATAAAATATATATATTCTTGATCAGGACGACGAGCTGAGTTGATTTAGCCATGTCGTAAATATAATACTCATAACAAGTTTATAAGTTTAAACTTGGCAATTATTTATATCAATTTATTACTTATTAGTATTTACTACATTAATTTAAATTTACTTTTTGTACAAAAACAAATTTAATGGTAGCTTTAGCTAGACCACCTTCCATATGCATGCAAGGGACTTTAGTCTTTTGCACTTCAAAGATAATTGTCCTTTCTTTTACTTATTATTTTGGTGTGTCCCAAGTCCATAAAACACGTCAAATGTCATTTGCTTTTTATGCCCACATAAGTAGGCAACACTTTTTGTGCAGCACTCGAGCTGTTGCTTATTGCGATCTGTTACTGCAACTGCAACTGCGGCCGTGCACAAGTGTTGCAACTGTATTTGAGTTGCAAATGGCCAAGGCAACTGCCCCCTATGTTTGGGGCGCCAAATGTAGCCATTAAGGATGCACATAAAAGGCAATAAACACAGTCGCTTCATGGCGTTCTTTATGCCATTTTGCAGTCAGTGCGATGTGCGCTTTAAGCTGCTACCAAATGGCTCAAATGGCCAACTAGCCGCCCTTGTGGGCGTGCCTGCGACGGGCAAGAGCAGTGGACTGGGAAATGGCCATGGATGTGGGACTTGAAACTGGGCATGTGGACAGTGTTCGGGCGCATTTCACTCGCGGCCCAGCCTCGACAACCCCCCATATTGTGGTGTTGTTATTTATGTGTTGCTGTTGCTTTTATGTGCTATTTGGCTGGGCTGCCTGTTGCCTGTTGTGCGTTGGTTCTGGTCGCTTGCCTATTGCGCCATGGCCATAACAAAGGTGCTTTGTCTTAATCTGACGCCCATTCAACGCAACATTGCAACATCCTTTGGGCTATAACGGCTTCAATTAAGCAAGAGATATAGCTAATGTTATTATGAACGTATGCCCCATGCTGCATAAATTGATTAATTTTACGATATTATGCATATGACGAGTGGGCCATGTGGATAAATATCTATTAAATGGAGGGTTTCATGAGCTTTAAATTGTTTTATGTCAGCCTTACCTATGGTTATCTCTCAATTATCTTCTATATGAATATATAATACATCGCTCCTTCTCGCTCTCTCTCTCTCTCTGTCTCTCTCTCTCTCTCTCTATATATTTCTTTCGCTATCAATATCTCTCATCTGTTTTATAACTATCTTTTCCGCATAATTCTTAGAACAACATAAATAAATATAAATATTTTATAATTAATTCATTGTCTTTGCCGCTGCCAACTTTACTTTTAGCGTTGCAAATTTACATCAAATAAATATGATTATATTAATAATTTACCTTTAATTTAGAGAAAACATTTTATATTTTTAATAATTTGTACATCAATCAAATAAATATAGTTTAATATACACAGAACAAAATGTTTTACTTCGTTTGTAGAAAGCTGTTGTCAGGCGTCGATTTCAGAGACTACAAAATCTTGGTTCGGTTCGTATATACCATACGCAGATCAAGTTTATCTAAAAACATCGATAACTCTTTCCGGTTTCTTATTATCGATATTTATCGCTTTGTTTGACTCGGTTGTTTAAGCATAACTCCCAAACTATCAAAGCTAGAGCCAGACACATACGAAGAATTTAAATATTTCATTTCATCCCCCCAATCGCCCCCAATATCGATAAAACCATAAAAACAAAGTAAATCAAATACTACACACTTGAAAATGTCATAACGATCGTACATTTAGTTTAGGAGCAAATTAAGAATCTATTTTCAGGAGTGGAGGCCAAGCACAGATGCTTGTGTTCATTTCTGGGTTCAGGGTATCTACTAGTCAGTCGGTCCCGACTAGAGCAATCTCACTTGTTTTTCTATGCAAGAAAATTGGTTTCACAACTCTCGGCCGCTGAATTGGATTGCGTTGAAATTAATATTTTTACTTTCTGTGGACTAAAAGCCTGCCATGTGCAGGCTCAATGTCAGTGCCATGCAAAACCGGAGCAGTGTTGACGGAAATGCTAAAAATTGTGCCACAACAACAACCCTTTCATGGCAGTCAGAAAATCAGTCGGTCCGACAGTCGGTTGTTGGGCTAACACTTTAATTAAAAGTATGCCTAAATTTGAAATCAAAACTGAAAACTTATGAATGACAGCAGCCGCTGCTACAGCTACCCCGCCCCGCTGCAATATGCGCCCTTTGCCAACTAGCTGTCTGCCTCAAGTGTTGACGACGAAAACGTTGAAAGAAAACATGGGGAAAACGCGAACGGAAACGGAAGCCGACAGCGAAGCAAGCAACTGAAATAGGGGCAGAGGGGGGACAGAATACACCCGATGCGGTGCAGATAGCTGCTTATTAAAGCAATAAAAACAACAACAATAACAACAACAACAGGGAGTTGCTTTTTGCCACTTGCTCCACTTACATAAGAAATCATACGGCTTCTTGCCAAACATACGAAAAGGGCCCCAAAACTGGAGCCAGGTCGGGGACTGGGACTGGAACTGAGACTGCGACTGGGGTGGTGTAGTGCCTGCAAATAGTTTGCTATCAAATTGATATGTTTTCTTGCACATGTCAGAAACAAAAAATGAAAACAAAAATAGTAAACCAAAAAAAGTTATAATAAATGGAAATGATATAATAATAATAATAATACCATAGAAGCAAATAAAAAACAAAAAAAAACCAAACGTTTAACGTTTCGATAATCAATAAAATATCCGGTTTTGGCTGGTTACAAACATTTCCGGCATACTGCGACGGGACAGTCACATACATTTGCCTGTCAGGCATTCGATTTCAATGTGCCTTCAGCATGTGTGTATGCGTGTGTAAAATTTATTGACAAATTTACATTTGGCAATAGCTTTGGAATTGTTTGTAGCGAATTCTACAATGTTTTAGCGCTCTCAACTGCTGTCAATAAGTACTCAATATATGTCTACCTCGCTCTTTCTTTTCTTTCTCTCGCTCTCTTAAAATAATATTAAAAACAAGTAAGAACGTTGCAGTCGGGCGTTACCGACTGCGTTATACTCGTTCACGTTCGTAAATATTGATATTTTAAAAAATTTCGGTATT
>SCDT01001212.1:778-37369 GCA_004143765.1 Drosophila melanica
TTGGACGCGTATCCGTTTTGGCAGCTACGCTTAGGGGCTAATAAGGGGGCGGGGAGGGAGGGGTAGGGGGTGGTGGTGGTGGTGCCAGTGCTTGTTTTGTAATTCCATTTCTGATTTCATATTTAGCTGTCAGTGCGAAATGATTCAATTTCGCAGATTTTGTTGTGCACCAAACAATTTGCATGTCAAAAATATGAAAATAAAATCTCTGACGAATGCAATGGCATTTGCAACAATTTGATGTGTTGCAACCATGTTGCAGACATGAACGTTGGCCACTCAAAACTTTTTAAATTAAATATATATTTAATTACATTTATTTCTATTTGGTTTGTCCCTTAAAAGCACCGCTTTAAAACTCAAACAGAAATAGTTGAAATAGTTTGAAAGTATGCAAATGCAAATTTTGTGATATGAAAATAAAATGCACAAAAATTGAAGCAATGCTTTAAATATTATCTGAAATTGAATATTATAAAATACATTTTTTTTAATGGAACCAGAATCTGCATCTGGGTGCTGGCAAAGCAAAAACAAATAACTATAGTAAGTAAGTTTTTTAGTTTTATATTATTGATATAAAATATACAAAATTAAGCCTTTTTATCACAATGTTTTAATTCTTTTTTTAGTTGAATTTTAATGGCTTTTTGAGAATTCAATTCACAAATAATTAAAAACTCTATGATATTTTTTAAATCCCAATTTTTAATTTATTCCTTTTAAAATTTGTATAATATTTTATCATTTTAAAATATTTACTCTAATTATAATTGCTTAAAAGCACAATGTTATTGGCCTTCAACTAAGACATAACAACATCCGGTTGGGACTCGAACCCGGATCCTGGTTGTTCAGTTGCCCGTCCGACTGGGTAACTTAGATAAGTCATCCCATGAAAAAGGCAGTTATATTTTGTAGTTGCTTATAATACGCTATTATGCCCGTATTAACATGAACAATTTTGTAGACACAATGAGAAGCCATTTAAAGGAATTTATGTTGCATTCAAACAGCATGTGAATTCCTTTCAGTGTAAGTCGTAAAGGCATTTTAAGTACCCGGCTAATTTCGACTACCCAACCGATTTCCATGCAAATCCGAAGATGCACGTTGCACAGTCTTAAGTAGTTTCAGAGCGAGTGGTGGACGAAGAGGGAGAGGGAGAGGGGGATGCAAGGAAGTTGCGCCTTTATGTGAATGCGAGTTGTCTGGTGCGAGATCCTTGAAATCGTTAATGCCGGAAGTGTCCTTCGTGCCGGCATAAAACGTTGCGACATTTTTATGGCCCAAACGAGTGTCAGGCAGGCGACTTAAAGCGCTGCTCGAAATTTATGAATGAATTCGAGGGTAGTTAGGTGCCAGGCACCAGGCACCAGGCACCAAGAGTCGACCGGGATAGCCTCAGGTAGAGCTCATAACTCAGCCTCAGCGAGGTGTCTCTCTCTCTCTCTCAGTCTCTAATTTCTTTTGGCCAAACTACAGTCGCATGCTCCTTGCATAGTAAAAATTTCTTGAAAATTTATGGTGCAACGTGCGGAAAATGTTGCAGCTAATCCCGAATGAATGAATTGCCCACTTGAATGCCGAATTTCAGCTTCCAGCTAACAGCAATTTTTATTCTTTGACAGCAAATGCCAAACTATTAATATGCATGTCTCTATCAATATGCCAGGGAATTACACGAGAGTGCCAGTTCAAGGATGCAGAAGGAGAGAAACGAGGGACAGGAAGCATATTTCAGTTGGAAATGAATTAAGAATTTTAATTATAATTTTGATTTCAGTTTTATTATAACAAACGGGTAGAAATTTAGTGCTATATTCCATATTATCCAAATATTATTATGATTAAGTAAAATAATAAATTGATTAAATTAAATGTAAATCGAATGTTTAATAATAATTAAAAATTGGTTTTCGATTTTTTTAAAGATATGAATTTCAGAATAATGAAATAAAACTATTCTTCTTAAAGTTTTCACCTGATTTAAAGTCAACTATTTCTGTGTAAAATATAATAAGAAATAAATTGTAATAATATTTATGTATTTACTATCTTTTGAATAGTTTTAGCTAACAGTAAATTAAACTTTAAGAGATGACGCTGTTCCAACACATTTCGTTTATTTAATCCAAATTCAAGAACTTTTCTTATGTCATTTTTCTTTTTATATAAGGATTTCACATAAATATCAAAAGAAAAAAAACAACAAACAACAAAAAAGATGCTAATTAAGTTATTGATTATAAAAAAAGGAACAGCAACCAACAAAAACGTGTATTTGTGAGATCGACGCTTTTATAGCGAAATTGACTCTTATTTCTTTAGGCTGATCAGAGAAATATCTGGCCACTAAATACTAATAACATTTATATTTCATTACAGGGTATAAAACTTGTAAACTTCTTAGCTTAATTTTTTTTTTTGAGCTTTCCTAGGCCACAGTTATTTTTGCCTTTGGCAATGGGTCGCTCGACTTGATGGTTTCTTTCTGTTTATTTGGTCCGTCATTATATTGTGTAAATATTGACGCTCTTGTCATGCCCAGTAGCACTCAACGTTAATTGATTTCGAATTGGAAGCCACTTTCATTGTTATTATAACAAACTCCTCCACTCCGATCCGCTCGAATCCATATCCCACACAATGCCACACGCTGGCAACACACCTCGGCAATTGCATAAACAAACAGGCGACAGACCAGCAGAAAAGCACTCACAAATACACTCGCACTCGCACACTCACATTCAATTACCATAGATACGCAAAGCCACGTCCAGCCAAGTGTCCACTTTGCGTCGCCCAAGCCCTTCAACTATATCAATCTTTTTACTCGATGTATGCATATATATATATATATATATATATACAAATGTTAATATACTTTATTATTTGCTCTTCTCTCTTACTTCAATCAGTTTTATTTATATTTTGCCTTTTAGGATTATTACTCACACAAACAGGAATTACATTTATAATCAATTTACGCGTAATACAAATCCGGATTTATATTCATGATAATCTACCCCAAGATATGAGATAAGAAAATCATAAAATAAACAATGAATAATTAAAGTAAATTTCAAATATTTGAAAATTTTGTTGATGTTGGCTATAAAGACGCAAGTCTGAATTATCATTTAAGAGTGAATTAAATGCAAACAGAAATAAAAGTAGAAGCGACCACTCGTAAATATGTGCAGATAGATTTAAAAATACGGCTATAGTTATAGCTACATCTAAAGATACATCTATAGATACAGCTACAGATACAGATACAGCTACAGATAGCAATAAATACGTACATAAATATTTGTTTCTATTTTCACATTGCGCTTATCAATGTGCAAACAGTTAAACCATGGCCCACACCTCGCCTCCGTTGCTGGTTTACTGGGATTCGGATTGGGTCTGTTTCTGTTTCTGTTTCAGTTTCTGTTTCAGTTTCAGTTTCTGGTTCTGGTTCTGTTTGTGGCTACGCTCGCTGTTTGTTTACGGTGTCTGCCTGGGATTTATCTTATCTGCTAGTTCGGCGCAGGCCTTGTTCTGTCTCTGGCTGTGCTGGCGTTTTTATTTGCCACCTTTTTAATGCCCTGTAGCATTGAGAGGCGTACAAATAGTTTACATATATGTGTATTTATGCGTATATGTATGCAGTTTGCAGGGTATCTCATTGTCGAGCGCTGCCTTCGCCTTCGCCGTCGCCTTTGCCCGCTATGCTTGTTTGCTCAATTAATACGAACTTTAATTGAAAAACAATGCAATTAACTAAATCAGTTAAGCGCGTCGCTGGCGTCGCTTTGCTGGCGCCCAGATAAATACGCTGGCCTAGAACTAACTCAGAGGTCCCGGTTCCAATACGGTCCAAAAGATACTTGCACAACAGATCACCTAGAAAGTTCATCGAAACGAATCACAAATGCTCTTACCTTATTAACATTAGAGAAGCCATAAAATAAACAATAAATCTTTTTTCAGATTATTAATATTATAGAAGATAGAATATATATAGAATTGATTGATTGATATGCATATTCACTGAACATGTTTTATATAATAAACCGAAACCCAAATCTACAAGAAGTAAACATTAACTAAAAGAAAGAGCAATGCAAGTCGTCTTATTTATCCATTTTTATCAACAAACTAAATTTCATTCTTGTGGCGTATTTCATAGTTAAGGATTTGTTTAGGTTTAATTCAGTATAAGATATAAACATAAAAAAAAAGATAATGTTATAAAATTCGGCTTTATTTTTCTTATTAAAAACTGCATTTACACTCCTCCTCATTCGTTTAATAATTTTTCGATTCACAAACCATTCACTTAAAACTTGTTGGCATATGGCCCAATAAAGCTGTGATGCCCGAATTCAATTATAAGGCATTTACAGATACACTCTGTGTACGTGTTCTTCTTCTTCTTCTTCTCGCTTAACGCATATGTACTTTTGCTGCTGCTGCTGTTGTTGTACTTGTTGTTGTTGGCTATTTGCTTTCAGTGTTTTTATCTAAATTACTTTTAATCGCCATTTAATGTTTTTGTTTTTCTTGTTTTTCAGTTTCATGTTTTATGGCCGCGTCTTTTGGGTGGTTTCTAATCTAATTGCAAAATGTAAGCACCCAACGAATACACACACACACGCACACACACACACACACATGCCGGGATGTTCGTGTACTTTTAAAGGCTCCTCAAAATGTTTCCACCTCGCGTCCCCCTCTGCCCCTGGAGCACCAAATAGATTGCTCGCTATCTCAAAAAAAAAAAAAGTTGCTTCGTTCTGCAAATTGTATAAACAATTATAAACAAACAAGCGAAAAGCTTTTTTATCATGGCCTAATTCTTGTTTTTTTCGGTTTTTTTTTTGTATATATCATTTGAAAATCCCGACAAAATAACAACAATAATTAGCTTACCTCCTGTCCCTTCTTGACGTGTGCCAAAAGATACATTTTATATATGTATATTGTTGTTGTTTTTTTGGTTGTAAACAAAGTCATCCGTTATGTGCGTAAGTCCTCTTCCCTGCGTCGACTGCGTCCAATTTTTGCCAGCTACTTTTTCAGTTTCGTTGACGTATTCGCTGACGCTGCCACCAATTTTGTAAATGGCCCAAAAGCATTTGAACATTTTACACATCCGTTGACCAAATAATAATAAATACGTCAGAGCCATATAGATGCAAAATGTTTTTATTCAAATGTTATTTTTCTTAAGAGAAAAATCACATTTATTTATTACTATCGAAAATTATATTATTGCTGTTTTATCTATTTAAGATTGAAAACCCTTCAAAATTGAAATTGAACTAACAAATATTGAAAACTTTTCTTAAATAACAAGTAAAGCAAAGTATTAAAAAATTGTATTTAAAAGTAAAATTAAAAATATCAAAAAAACATTATTTTTGAATAACAAATTTAGCTAGTTTCACTTTTAGCCCAGTTTTCGATATAGTTTTTCAGCAATCAATGGGTAGCATGTAGCTAATTAATTTACAGGCTACACGCTTGTCGTTTACCATAAACCCAAAACGGTTCCCAAGACATCCAACATCAACAACAGCAGCAGCAACAACAACAACAATGGACTCCGCTGTTTGCTTAGTTAATCCAAAAGCTGGTTTACAAACCAGGCGCCAAACATGGCGTACGAATTAATTGTCTCGTTGTCTGTATTTAAATTTTCAAAAGCCAAATTATTATTATTTTGTTTTTTTTTTTCATTTTCATTTTTATTATAAGGTTGCAAGCTTAACAAACACAAATACAATAAATAAAAACACAAAATTAACATACGCCCCGATGCGAACGTGAGGCAAAACAAAAAACCATTTGTTGTTATTCTTGTGACATCACCGGCAACAACAACAACACGCTTCAAAACAAACAGAAGCCAGGGCTGCAGCATGAGCAAAGCGTTAGAGAAAGAGAGAAAGGAAGATGCTAGCGCAAAGCTGTAGCCACATACTTTTTTATTTTACCTACATTCTTTCCAGTTGCCATTGGCTAACAGTTCGAACATACGAAATGAAAGGCACGGGCTGTTAATGCTGAATTCAGAAGAATACCCTTTCATCAATTCGCCTCAATCATCTCAATCGCATATCGTGGCCTTAGACCCCGTCGCCGCCCACGACCCGGCCACAAACCCCAAACCAACGGACTGCAAATAGGCACAGCTGTGGAATTGATGTGTGTGTGTGTGTGTTTTTTTAGATATGTAAGTTGGCTGCGGGTGTGCGGGTATTAAAATGTAAATTAGTTGGCAAGAAGCAGCAGCAATAAACAGCAAACAAAACAAAAACAATGGCGAAATGCATAAAATAACAAAAGCAAAGACAATGTGTTGAGTGAGTTAAGCAAATCGAATGAGAGTTAACTAATGTAATGACAACTAATAAACAGACTGTAAGATACCACGTAAACATTTATACAAATCTTTATCAAAACTAAACATTGAATATGTACAAAAATAATTATTTTAGATTTAATTCAAGTTTCAGACAAAAAATTGCCTGTAATATTTATAAAACCAAAACTCCCCATTTCATTGTGTTACACACAAATCACATTATTAGCACTACTGTTGTTGTTGTTTCTGCTGGTCCCTCTGTACCCAGCTGCAAAGCACCCATTCCAATTCCAATTCCAATTGCCATCGCCTATTCCCCCATTCCAATTCCCAATTCATTTCAAAATTGAATGCCAGCGTTGACGTTGTTGTTGTTGTTGTATCATGCGTTGGGCGAGTGCTTGCGGCTGCGACTGCGGCTGCCACTATGCAAAGCTTTGACTGTCCCGTAAGCTATGTAAAGCTTTGGGAAGCTTCAACAGATCGTTGCGACGCCAGCGGCGCGAAAAAAACAATGGACGGGCACTCATCAAGTGGGCCGCCAACTGCGGACTGCGGCGCGGCGACGCTGCCAACGCGTAGGAGGTGTTGGCGCGTGTGTCAGCATATTGAATAGGTCGACCCCCAGCTTTGGGCATGACAGCAACAACAACAACATCAACAACAGCTAGTCGAAGAATAAGCAGAAGCAGAAGCAGAAGAGAGACAACAGGCAGCGCGATCTGTTTGCAGGCGCAAGACGAAAACGAACAGCGATAAATGACAGCCGGCAACCTCTCACACTTCAATGCCCCCCCCTCGCCAGTGTCTCCTTCTCCCACTCGGTCTATGCCTTTTGTCCATTCGTCTCTGCCGGGCGTGACGAATTTAGCGAGCGCACATATTGCGTCGCTTTATGTTTTGTTTATAATTTCATCTAATATGCATACACGAGCTTGCAAACAACAAGACACAAACAACTGCGGCCTGTTGAATCTCGAATACCCTAACCAGTTGTTATTGTATTGTATTGTAAACTGTTTTAGCAGCGCATTCTGATAAACATAAAAGTGATTAGTTTTAAGGAATTTTTAATTGGTTATGATATTTTCATTTATTCTATTTTAAAATTATGCTTTTATTGAATGACAACAATTATAATGGTAATCAGGAATGTATAAAAACGATAAAATAGGTTTCAAAATAGTTATACCCACGGCAAGGGTACAAATAAAAAACAAATCCCTCTTACGCATACATACAGATATAATATACAATATATGTTGTACCATACAATATGGCCCATGCTGCTATTAGTGGGCCCCCCGTCCCCATTCCCAACGTCGCCCTCGCCATACCCTCAGCCTACAATCTATGGGGTTCTATTTGTAAACAAAACGCGACGCACACGCCGCTTGAATTTGAATTTTTGCCGAGTTCGGGTTGGACGCGATTTCAAAATCGCTTTCAAAGTCGCTTCAGCTCCCGGTCCCCCCAGTTGGCAGACCGCAACACACCCAATTGCGATTTTCGAAGTCAGCCCACTCCGTTTCTCAAGTATTCATAATAATATTGTTCAATACTCGTATTTGTCATATGCATATATCATAAATTGGATTTTATTTAATGTGTTTGATTTTATAATTCGTTTTCTTTTTTTTTTTTTCTTTTTGTTTCGTTTTGTTGCCGCTGTTTCATTTGCATTTGAACTTTGTTTGTTTTTAATTAGCCATATATAAGTTTCGAGTTTTTATTTTATTTTGCTTAAAGCAACACCAAATAAAATAGGCCATTAAACTGGCGCCAACTTTTATATAAAACCCAAAAATAGACGTTTGACTTAAGGTTACCTTCTTCGTGTTTGGCACGTGCAAGGGACCCGCCCTACATCTAGTTTTTATTTTAGACTCTGCCAATTAGTAAATTTATCTATATTATAACTAGTTGTACATTTGTAAAATGCGAAATGTTTCACAATAACCATAATTAGTCACAATAATCATAATTAGCTCGTTTTCAATTCGCAACTGGTTAAAGCTTAGACATACTTATGATTAGTGAGGCGCGCAGTTTTCTATAGATATGCAGATATTGTGCTGAAAAATTACGGAATCAAAAAAAAAAAAGAAAAACAACCGATTGTTATTTTATTTCTTCTTCTTTTTGCTTCTAAGCATTTGTATTTAGTTATTTTGCTCATTCATTCATTGATTCATTTGCTCATTCATATCGTGTTGTTTATTTTCCAAAAACCAAAATGTTTTTTTTTTTTTGGTTTTTTTTTTTCAACTTTATTTATTTATGCAAAATTTGTTTTGCTTGCAAGTTCGAAATACACCAGCGCAAAAATGTTGGTAGTTGCATTTAGCCTAGAAAATTAAATTTCTGAATTTCACATTTTAAAGCGTATTTAATTTACTTCTACTTCAAATCTATTTTTCTGCTAGTTGAAGAGGGAATTTTCTCAGTTCCATTGCACTAACATTTTTCTTTCGCCCACTGTCCGTCAATATGAAGCTGCCGAAAGTGTGCCAAATCTATTAAATTTCAACTGTTGATAAACTACAAAAAAAAAGAGAAAAAAATAGGAATAACAAAAACAGAAACAGAAAAAAGAAACTAAAAGAAAAACAACACAAATTGCGCTTTATTTAAGTACAAAAATAACTAGACGTGGCGAGCGCACAAAGGAGGGAAATTTAGTTGGGAAATAAATTTAAAATCGCACTAAAATAATTTGCATTTGCCGGTGATTTGGCTAAACTCGCCCATTGTTGGGGGCGCCACGCCTGGGGCAGGGGGCAACCGCCGCTGGGTCCGCTCATCGGGCGGCATGTGTGTCTTGCGGGTGGGGGGCGGGGCACTTCATTGAATGCCTCAAATCAAATTTGCCAGCGGTGAAATTTTGTTTACCCATCGCCGTCCAACAAAATTTGCGTCGTCAAATCAAAGAAAGCGCGCAAATGTTTTGTTATTGATTGCCGTCATTAAAATAAGTTAGCAAAAATACTATTTTTAAAAACTAACAAATGAAAATAAAAAACCGGCGACCTATTTGCAGCTAATGGCAATTTGATTTGCCACACTTTGCTAAAATTGGCTTTAAAGAATGTGTTCATTGCTGACTATTTAAAAAATTATTAAAATCAAGATTCTATTTCTACACAAATTTACATTTTAAATATTTGTATTTTTCCTGTCGAAAAATTAAGTAAATTTTAGCTAAATTACTTTTTCTCAACTTTGTTTAGTTTCTTGTTGAAAAGAATGAGACACAACTTTTTAAAGTTCGAAAACTAAAATTTTCTTTGTTAGAATTGTTTTTGGCCACCTTTTTAAAATGCGGTTTATTTTTGCATTTCGAATTGTTAGATATTGCATCTTGTCTGTATTTCGGTGCCGGCCCACGGAAGTCTCCACAATGCGGTGGGTGGCCTTTAATTCGCCTATTTTTTCTATTTTTGGCGCAATAAAAATCGCTTTTCACACATTTGACATTTGTGTGAAAATTATTTCAAAATTTGTTTACAACTTATTGCGGGCAATTGTTGCTGGCACAATGCACAAAACGGGAAGTGTTTTAATTTTATTTGGAGGTCGGTCGAAATAACTATGCTATGATTAACTAATTAAAGTGCAATCTAAAACTGGAAAAGCTGAAAGTATTATTTAAATATATATATAAATATATATCTGACGATAAGATAATTAACGCAGCGAAAAATAAACGAATTCTTCTTAAAATGTGAAAATAAATAAATTTAGTAAAATTTTGTGTTTATTTAAAACATGAAAAGCAAAAGGTAAATATTTCAAAATAGTGTACAGGTAAGCTCAAGGTCAAAAGTTGGTTTAATGAGCCAACAACAACAACAAAGAGTTCGTCTTCATAGCTATTTCAAGTACTTCCCGGTTCTTACTTAGTGATGATAAGTTACGGAAGGAAAAACAACAAAAAATACTTTTTAAGAAAATACTTTTAAAAATATGTTTTTTTTTTTAAATAAAATTATGTTTACCTAAGTGTTGCTGAGGTAATGCAAAAAATGTATATAAACAAACTTGTAAACACAACTTTTCGTCAGATAAAAAAAAATAGGTGAATAAAACATATATAAAAATATTTATTTTCCTACATGCATCAAAATAATTCTTGAAGACAGATATTGATGACTCTCAAATAGATATGTAATCGCTCTTATTGTTTGCAGAGGAGCTGAATTAACAGGAAACGTTGATTTGTTGATGCCCAATGATTGATCACAGCGATCGGCAGAGATCTCAATAGCGAGGGGGAAGCCCACTTGCAAATCAGAGCAACCAACAATTGTGCTATTTGCTCATCTTCAATTTCATTGCACATTTCCTGTTGTCTATCTGAAGTTTTTTATAAACATTAATAGAATCCGCATTAACCGAAAAAGTGATCGCAGAGATAGCTGAAAATTGGCTGAATGCACTCGGTTCTTCCCTTCAATCACAAAATGTGCAAGCCCAAAAGGAGATAATAGCCCAACCCCAAAGTAAAGAAAAATGGATAGGGATAGAAAAGAAAGAAGGAGAGAAGAAAAATTAGATCGGCTTTCGCTTGGGTCACAAGTGTTTGGCAACCTGATCAAGGGCTTATCTCGCCGATCGACAGGCACACAGTCAGGGCCAGAGTCAGGGCATTTGTCATGGGGATCAGCAATAGGGAAAAGGCCTTAACAAGCGATTGCATTGTTGTCATAAATTACACTTCAATTGTTGGCCTGCCAGCGAGCTGTTTGGGACCTGGCCCAAAGAATGGGAATTCGATTGGTATTGGTATTGGTATAGGGTATAGGGTATAGGGTATAGAGATTGGGTTTGCAATCATCGTATTTTTTAATTTACAAGTCCCAAAAGAGTCTGTCGACTGTGGAAAAGTGTCAAAAATATCAAATGTCCCTTTGTGCACAGGTCCTTTGCAGGCGAGTGCAGGCGATTAGTTCACGCTCGCCTGCCTTTCAATAGGCGAAGAGGATCAGCTAGGAATAGGACATGCTACCTGCCAGGCATAATTAATTTAATCATTGCTCATTGCACACACAAAACGAGCTGAAAACCAGTCACAGGGGCTGGCCAAGAGGCACAAGTGTACCCATTGTCTGTCCGACTATCTCTCCTTGCCAGCCGAGGCAACCTTCTGACGTGCCCCAGACCCACGACAACACAGCAAAAAAAAAAACGACACACACACACACACACACACAAAAACAGCAACACAAGTGCTGAAACAAGTAAGAACGTTGCAATCGAGTGTGTAACCGACTGCACAATACTCTTTCAAACGCAAACTGATTGCTATATTCAGAATATATCGATTTTGGTTCATGATAGATATCGATTTTACCGATTTACCCAGTTATACCCAGTTACCCAAAACACGTGTGTACAATCTTCAAAAGGAAGCATCAGCTTATCTAGCTTTAAAACCAAGGAAGATATATACATTTTATTTTACTTCACAATTTGGCTTCGATACCGAACCCAATATACTCTTTTTGGTTTCGGAACGAGTATAAAACACGCACACATACAAACAACATGTGCCTAACAAGCGTCTCGCAGAACCGGCTACAGTTCCTTTATACCTAACCCGGACCCAGACCCAGACCCGAACCCAGACCGTAGCCCAAATCCAGAGTTGCATCTCGTAGCTGTCATGACAGGCAGTTTCTCAGCTGAAAACCCTCTGATTGAGCGCTGAGGTTTCGAGTTGATCTTCATGATGATCATCAACATCATCAACTCTTCATTTGTGTGTGACAAACAAAGAGAGTGTGTGCGTGTGTGTGTGTGTGTGTGTGTGAGTGGGGTGGGGGACAGACAACTTGAGTGTCCCGCTGCGAGGGTCGAGGGCTGCCTGTGCCTCGCTCGTACCCAATCGGACACGCGGACGGTGCCGTTGTGCGTGCCTACCCAGAAAATATGTTGGCGTATTTTGGTAGTTCAATTGTGGCCCATTGTTTTAGCTCATGATCAGCGATCAGGGCCAAGCGAGCGATCGCAACTGGCCTGGCCATTTGTACAAACAGTCAACAGGCATAAATTGACGCTAATATCGGGGTCTGTCCGATCGCCCAGCTGGGTCTGGCACCTCTCGGGCACCGATCGTCGATCCGGCTCCGAAACCATTCCAAAAAATCTCATGGCGCGCACTTTGCATATAAATCATGTTTATGACTTGTTATTTTTCACTATTTATTTTGCTTTTCGCCTTTTGTTTATCGTAAGAAAAACAAATTCTCTTCTTTTTTTTTTTTCGTAGACACTGTAAATTACAACATTATTCGGATTTTGCTTTTTGATTTCGTTTTTTTTTCTATCTTTCTTTCTTTGGGTTGGTTTTGGCCCTGGAACTCAACGATCGCCCGAGAATTGTGGTTAAAATGCTGAAGAACTTTAAGGGACGCCGAAATGCTCGTAATTGGAACCGCTGGAACGCTTCTATTGCCGCTTTGTATATGCTTAATTAACGCTTTTCGACCTTGTCGAATCTTTGATAAACAAGCACCTAGCCAAATGTACAAATGGTCCACAGATGATATCATTCCTACAGATTTGATAATCTTTCAAGTGAACAGAATTGTATTCCATTCCGTATATAATGAAATGATGAGCTGACTAACTGACCCACCTATTTCGGTAAATGTAGAGGCGAAGATTTGGGTTCGAAACCCACAGCAGGATATTAAAAGTGGCTCAGACGAGGCGATTAGATAAGTTTTTAAGGCATTTAGGAAACAGAACAAAGAAGATTTGGGTTCAAGTCCCAGGCTAGTATATGAAAATATATATGTATATGCTTAATAGATATGCTAACTGTAACTTATATAATACTTGTAATACAATAATCTTTGACTTTTTGAACAGCAGTTGCAACAGCAGCTATATATCTGGATTATTTAACTGAATCCGACATATGTATTGGCTGTAATTATAATAATTATTATATACATATATATAATCAGCGTCCATATATACTTTCATGGTATACTTTGGATACCCTGTGAACCCTGAACGTAACAGTAACAAATTTTAAGTAAAATTGAAATTCAGATTTTGCTGAAAATACAAAAGAATACATTTTTAGCAATAAATTATCTAAAATTCAGATAAATTCATCGCAAAATGAAAATTTTATTATCTGTTTGTTTCCAATTGTTTAAAGGCAAGTGCAAGCCTTGCTGCTCTGAAAAATGTAAGAAACAAAAAGAAAATTTCTAGAATATACATATATCTGCTTTTCATGTTTATCTGGCCAAGCTTTCAGTTGCTGCGCCCGATCCCAGAGTCCGTTATTAATAATCTGCCACAAATAACCGAAAGATTTTAATAAAACCTAAATACCGAATATACAAACAAAATGTGGGTAATATCAGCAATTTATTTGCAGTAGAGTATTAACGAGAACAGCAGAAACAGGCAAAGAAAAAGGAACCAACGAGGGTAAAAAGTACCAAAACAAAACAAAAAAAAAGATAGGAAGCTATTTGGAAAAACCAAAAATAAAATGGGACTTGCTTAAATTGTGAAAAGCCATTAAACGCAGCTGGGGCCTAAAAAACAGAACCGCAATTATCATGACGCAATTTTCAAATGGGCCGAACACCCGCCGCGGCAACATCCTCGGCGGTGGCAAGCACATTGACGCAAAACTTTTGAAACATTAAATATTTATCAAAAAACCAAAAAGAAGAAGCCAAATTACAAGCAACAAGACTTAAACCGGGCAACGCATCTAACTAGTTTGGGGACCCCGTTGGCCGCAACGATGCTGTATATCAACACATCATAATCCCCAAAGCATTTGGCAGGCGTACAGGTCCGAGAGGCTTAGCCAGAGTAATATGGCTTTAATGAGCTGGTCAACAATCTGGCAGCCACTTTGCCAGCCCCACACAGAGGGACGCCATGTGGCACGTGGTACGTGACCGGTGGTGGTCGTTGTCCCATAATGGGATGACCCTTACGCAAGCCAACAATTTGAAAATTAATTTCGTTCGTGTTGCTCAATGCCCGAATGCTAAAAATCCAACTGAAACTCTTGTTATCGGTTGTCCCAATCGCTAAGTACTTTCTAACAATTGCATACATATATCACCTTTGGGTTCAATTCAATCCAATCCTTTCATACCTTTTATCACTAACAAAAACTGCTCACGAGGCGAATTCGTTCAACAACGTTCAACGTTGTCCAACTCTGATCCCTTGTATTCGGGACTTCTCTTTTCTTCTCTCGCACTCATTTTTTTCTTATTGTGGGATTTATGGCGCCCGAGCAGGGACAGCACTCAGAGCTTTTTGGGAGCAACAAGCACTACAATAGTTTAATTAACATTAACGCTGACGCCGACTACTGATGGCAATAAAAAACCATTAAAAGGAATTTATTTTAAGGACCGAACAGGCTATAAATCACATTACACGCCGCTATAAAAACAAAGGCAACAGAAATCTGCGCGACGCGGGGTGGTTGCGCGNGGGGGGGGGGGGGTGTGTTTCGTCGTTAAAAGCTCTGCTTGTGGGCAGGTGCCTGTTGTTGCTCAAATGGGGCGTCGCAATGGGCGTCAACCTTTGCCATGGATAAGAATGTTTTGTATATCGGAAAAATCAATGCATCACTTGCGAGCAAAGTGCGAGGGTCGCCCAACAACAACAACAACAGCAACAACAACAACAAAAAAGGGCTGCACAGCTGTTGGAAGCGAGCGGGAAAGAAGGAGTTCGAATACATAGTAGTAAAAATTGTTTATATGCATAGTTTGTTGCCGCTTTTATTTGCTAGCTCGCTTGAGCGAGGGGGCGGCGGCGGCGGAGGTGATAAAACATCAACGCGTTGCGTTAAAAGCGTTGGCATTAAAAAATAACGACGAAAACTTAATGGGAATACCGGGCGGCAAAGCCGGTAGAGCTATGTGCGTGTATCGATAGCAGCACTTAACGGTAGCACAACTTATACAAAGTATTCAAACATCACTAATTCATATTATTTTGCACATAATCCATAATTTAATTGGCTGTAAAAATCACTCTCTCTCTCTCTCTCTCTTTATTTCTCCCTGTTTTTCTGCTTTGTGCTGCATTCGCAAACGTTGTGCTGTCTACACTTGAAAAAGTATTTCAATCAGTTTTTTAGTTGAATATTGTTTTCAGCAATATTTGATTCATTCATTTGAAGAGTTTCCATAATGTGCGTGATTGTCTGGCTATAACTATATCTTCGGTGTTTTCAACAGCATCCGCACAATATGCGGGATTGTGGTTGGGGGCTGGTTTCTTCCCCAGCACACAGGATATATGAAACAATACAACCATAAAATTGACTGGCAGAAGGAAACACATTGATTTGCCATTTGAGCGCAAATTCATGGCAATAAAATCAGCGTTGGCAAAGTTTTTTTGTGATTTTCTTCTTTTTTTTTTTAATGCCACTTTCAATATTTGTTTTAGCACTCACAAGCACACACAATGCGGAGGGACTTCCTGCCCCTGTTCCCCCTGCCCGCCCCATGACGACGGTTAGTTGTGGTTGTTTTTCGCGTTCCGCCCTGTTCCATGGCCCATTCCGCTGGCAATTGTAAAACGCGTTGTGTAATCGAAACTTTTAACGACTTGATGCGATTCGAAATTGTGTAATATTGAGGCACTAATACTCAACCAAATGGAAATCGAGTGCCCACAAACACACACACGTGCATGTGTGAAGTGTGTGTGTGTGTGTGTGTGTGTGTGCAAATAAATATCAGTGTGTATATCCTCATTGAGAGTCCTTCAGAGATATTTCACAGCGCCAAAGTTGCGCTTCGTTCGATTTAAGCAGGCATCTCGGTGCAGTGTAAATTAATATTATTTACTCATATTTATAATTAACTTACAAATTTCAAAAAGAAATGTAATTTAAAATTAATAATTAATTTAAATTAAATTTCAAGGCATAAATTTAGATCTAAGATAAGTAATAAAAAATTGTTGCTTTCTTTTAAATAAGAACAAAATATCCAAAAACAATCACTTTTTTAGTTTAATGACAATTATTAAAGACACATAAAAATGTACAAGCATAAAAGCTATATATCATTTAATACTATACTCATTTAAAGGGGCTTTCGTAATTCGTTGCTGCTTTATAGTAAGAACTTGCAATGCCTTGGAGCTGCGAAAAAACCAATCCATGTAATTCGACGACAAAGATGTGCTAATAAATTTCAACTTAATTTCCGAAATGTGCATCTAACACATAAAAAGCTGAACACAAACACGAGCAGACGCTACCCCAGGCCCTGGCCCGACCCGGGCCCGAACCCGGACTCCGATTCAAACCCAATCTCAGTCTCAGCCTGTCCCGGAAATGAACAAGAGCAAGCGGGATTGAAATTTAGAGGAACAGCACTTGGGTTGGGGAGAGAGAGATGAAGCCGTGTCAGATTGAGTTGCCATGCGGCGTATTGTTCTTTGAGCGTTCCAAGGATGGGCAAAGGCAGGCGCAAAGTTTCAAGTATGGTTTTTGCATAAAACTTCAATTTAAATTGACATTTGAGTGGAAAGTAATTGCATGATATGCAGAGAGCATAAAAAAGGCAGCACCATCGACGGGCTGTTACTTATGGCCCTGTCCCTGGCACTGGCACTGGCACTGGCACTGGCACTGGGCTTGCCAGCCAGTGGGTTTCGGTTTCCGACTACCACTGGGACTCGAACTGGGCGTGTTTAATATATGAGCCCAGCGCGCAGCCAGCTACTATTTTTAGGCATTTAATGCGATTTTCAAGCCATCTAGCCCGCTCTCACTCTCCCTCACGGTTCCTCCTAAGTGTTGCCTTTGTCTGCATCCATTCAGCCAGCCAGCCATCCATCCAGCCATCCATCCATCCATCCATCTAAAGCATTGCGGAAGGCTCTATGGAGCTCATTATGCGCTCGTTTATATGCCGAATTTGTTGTTGTGGTTCGCATTGTTTTTTTTTTTGTCTTTCATTTTCTTTCTCTCATTGTTGTTGTTGTTGTAAAGTTTGTGCACATTATGGGGGTTCGAGTTTGGTTTTTTTTTTTTATTTTTTTTGAGTGCGGGATGTATTTTAACTGAATGCGGGCAACGCTCTGTTTCCCTCTAACCGTCTCGCGCTCTCTCTTTCTCGCACTCACGTTGTCTTACTTTCAAATTAAATGCCAATAAATTTGCATTTTTCGTTGATCAGAGGGTGGAAAAGGGGGAGGGCTAAAAATGTCACTTTGTTTTTTGTGCACTCGTGTTTTCACAATTGGTTTTCTGGTTTTGCGCAAGCTTTTCAAACCAATTGACCAAGTTTTAATGCCTGCCAATAAACGTTGTTAATTCGTTTTCATTTCAAGCACACTCATTTATTTATTCATTTCCCGGCAAACGAATCGACTTTGCCCCTAGATTATAAATATTTAGCTTAGTTTTTTGTTCGCCGACTAATGACTATGCAAATCTCTTATCAGGCCATTTCCATTAAAGATTAACTTGATTTCAGCATCCGATTGTAAAATCTTTACTAATTTCATTCAGCACAGACTCTGAAAAAATGTTCATCAGTCAATCAGTCTCAGATAATACTTTTGTTTCTATAAATATTTATATGATAACACTAAAGTTGTTAATTTAATTAAAATTACTATATTTTTTATCTCTGAAATATCTTAATTGAAATAAAAGGGGATTTACGAATTCTTTAAACTTGTATATATTTACACAAAAATGTCAGCTTTTCAAAAGTTTAACAATTTATTTATTTTTTTCTCTTAAATTTTAAAGTTCTTAAATTTATATACTGTATTATCTAAATTTATATTAATAAAGGAAAAATATTTGAACTTGCTTATTCGAACTGTAAAAAAGCAATAACAATGAAGAAAAAAGGCTAAATATATATATCATATATTATATATATATATTTTGTATTAAACAAATCTCTTAGTAAGCAAAGACTCAGAAAAGAAAACATATATGAAAGTATCTTTCAGATACTTCTCGCTAATAGTTAGTATCTATTGAATTATTTTGTTATTAAAAACCCCTCAATTTATCCATCCGCATCCACAGAATCACTCTCATCGTAGTTGTCCAGTTCGGCACGCGGCGACAGCGAAACATCTTCAATCTGTGGTGTGGGGCTGCTCCGCAGCATCAGCTGCTGCAGCTGGGTGACGTGGGAGGGCTCCAGCTGCTCCAAGCAGCCGTAGTAGAGCACGTCCGAGATGAGCTTGCGGGCGAGGAGCTTCTGTCGTGGCGCCAGCTCATCGAATTGGCTGCGCCACGTCTGAGCCAGTGCCTCCGACTCGGAGAGCGTCGCGGAGCGTTTGCGCCGCTGCCTGCACGTGGCAAAGGCGGAGGCGGGGGATGCGGGGATTGCAGGTGAGACGGCCGGTTCAGCTTTTAACGCTGTGCTGCGGCGCTTCCTCAGACGCGGCTCCTCGAACGTAGCGTAGCGCTGAGCGGCAAAGAAACGCGTGTAAAAGAGAGAGAGAAAGCGGTATAGATTGAAAAGCTCAGTTACCAAAGCTTCGGGCTGCACTTCCGGATCGGAACTGCTCGCCTTGTGCAAACGCCCGTCCTCCTGTCCCTCCAGAAAGCCGAGCAGCTCAAAGTACCACAGCGTCGACTCGAACGGCGCCTCCGCGTTGCACAGCTCGCGTTTGCGCAAATCCCGACGAAAGTTCGTACGGAACGAGTTGATTTTCTTAACGACCAGCGCCCGATCTGCGTGCGGCTCCACCTCGCGCAGCTTCCGCACCAGCTGCTCGTACCCGGCGGACTTCAGGGCGCGGCTGCTGTACTCGGGACTCTTCACCTTCCACACGGCCGGCAGCGATCGATAGAGCTGCAGAAACTCGGTCCAGAATTGACGATCGCGCGAATTCATCGCGAATTTCGATCTTTGGTGGCAACAACGTGAACAGCTGTCCACGGCTCGAACTCGCGCACAGCACTGAAAAAGTACTCAATATTCAAAAGAACGCGCAGTGCTGAGCGCAAGCTTGCATGCGCAAAATGCAAAATGCGGAGAGCAGCGGCGGCAGCCTAATGAGTGTGCAAGCGAGATGGAGCTACAGATAGAGAGTGGGCAACAGCAGTTTGTTGTTTGTGCAAACGTTGGCACTGTGCGTTTTGTGCTGGCATTCGTAATGTTGATTTGATTGCGCCAAGCACAAGCTCAGCTAACGAAGAAGGAGAATGATAAACAAATGAGTGTATGCACATACATATATATACATTTATGTGCGTGCGTGTGTGTGCGTGTAGACAGCTGAGTTGCGAGGGAGAGAGAGAGAGCGCGAAAGCAGCTGTTTTTATTTTTGCAACTCTTTTGATCCGTTTTCTGCAATGATAAATTTGCAAATGCTATGCAGAATAATATCGAAAGTAATGTTGAAGCGCTCTCTGATCACTAGCATAAATGTATCGATTTTTAATTTAAACGATTATTATCGATGCTTATTTCACATTGTTTTTAAATACACTGTTCAAATAATGTCTGCGTACAGCAGTTTTGTTTTTGGTAACAAAAAGGCAGTCATGATCAAATTTGTGTTTTTAGAATGTAGTTTTTTAAAGACTCAGTAAACATTATTTATGAAAAACAGTTTATTTAAATATTATTTCTTTAATTTATTATTTTAAAAAAATGTATTGAAATATTATTTCTTTAATTTATTATTAATACAATTTTTAGAGCAATTCAAATATAGAATTAATTTAAAAGATAAGCCAAGAATGGTGAAAATTGATTGAGTTTTGAATACATTTTTGAAGATTTGACTTTTGAAAATGTTTGTTTTAAAGAAAGTTGAATTTCTTTGCAATTTTAATTTAGAGGCTAAGCTATAACAGAGAAGCTATTTCTTATGGAAATCAGCTGATAAATATATTTAAGAAATTTAATTTAAATGCAAAATAAATCTAGCTCTAAGTTATAAAAATCGCTCGAGCTGTGAACAAGATATAAAACTCGAAAAATTAAACATATGCGTTTTGGGATTATATGAATATTTAAGTACTTAAAAATAAATGTTCACCTGTCTACACATTATATAAAAACTTTAAAAAAGTAGTCTTTGAAAAAAATTTGAAATAATCAAATTGATTTCATCACTTTTGGGTAGCTTGCAGCATTGTCGCAATTTTATAAGAAAATATGTAAATCCCGTTTAATTCAATTTCAAACAGAGAATAAACTTTGGTCAGTGTCCAGCCAAGGTTAAATTTCAGTTTCGATGTTTTTGTTGATTTTTGGCAGATCCTTGCCAGAAGCCAGCTAAAGTTCCAAGTTATGTTTGGCCCGGGCAAACAGGCGATGCCTCAAGTATTGCAATTCTTCTTCTTTTTCTTTTATTTTTATTTTTTTGCTTTATCTTGGGCCCTTCATAAAGTAATTTAAATAACTTTATTTACAGTGCAAAGGCCAAATATTTGCTGGGATACAAATATTGATGCCGCGAGGACGTTTAAACATGGCAGCAAACAGCCAAACAAACAGAGCGGACCAAGGACCAACAGGATAAAGACATTATGCACTTGTTTCAATTATGCGTAGGAAAAAAACAAGAAGAAGAAATTGGAAGGGGTCGCAACCCTACCCGGCCGGGCTGCAGGGGAGAAATGAAAATGGAATTGAAGTGAAACTAAAGCCTTTTGCAAATAGTTGTTAAAATATGTCAATAACCTTCGCCACTCGCTTACCCCGCTGACCCAGCGCCCACATCTGGCCAGAACTTGCCCAGGACCAGCCACTGGCTGAGGCTGCGTTTCGGAATCAATGGCCACAGCCACCCCTTCGTCCGACTCTTTGGCCAAGAAACGGCGAACGGGACAGTTTGGCAGCACATTGGTGGGCGGGGGGCAATAAGTGGTGGCGGAGGAGAAGGGGGGAGGGTTTAACTTAGTTGGTTAGAAACATGGCAAATGACAGTCGTGGAGCTGCTGTGGCCAGGGGCCAGTACCAGGTCCTGCAGGACCAGGAGACCCGGATAAATGTATACACGAATAAGCGCTGAAAATGTTTAATTAAATTCCGGGACACATTTGGCATGTTACATTGCTTTGGTCGCTCGAACCACAGCCCGCATTTCAGTGGGTCTGCAACTGGGCTGCGGATACGGATGCGGATGCGGATGCGGATCCGAATGCCGACTCTTTGCCTGTTTATCCTTGTCGCACCGAACTAACTAACAGAAATTGTAATAAAAATACCGAAACGTAGCAAAAACTAAGCAAAGCAAATTATGTTCTCCCCCTCTCTCTCTCTCTCTCTCACTCTCTCTCACTCTCTCTCCCTTCTTCGGTTTGGTTAAGCTATTGACATTCAGCTGCGGTTCTTCGGATATGAAATTGGCACTGGTTCCGGCACTGACTCTGGTCCCATCATCAGGGGTGGGCAACACCATTCATTACCTTGTCGCAATTCGCAGTCAACTTTCCGGCATTTCTCGTAACGCTTGACAAATTCACAGTTTTGTGTTTCGAAATTGGAAAGGATAAAGCGAGAAGAAAATCGATGAGAACAACAGCAACATATTCTGCAATCTTATTTACTAATATTGTTAAATTATAGCTATCATTATTTTCCCGACTAAATGGAGTTTAAAGTGTTTCAGGATGCAAAATTGAAAGGGATGGAAAAAAAGTAGGAGAGAGGATAATAGGAAACTAGTTCTAAGGATTAGTAACTAATCATAATAATAATAATCATCATTGCTATAAATTGGAAAAAGAGTAATAGAGAATTAGTCCTCAAATTGATTTAAAATTATAGTTTTTAAAACATGGATCCTAATCCAAATACATATATTTTTAAATAATTTATTTAGAAAAAATATTGAATATGGTTTTTCCCATTACTTTTTTTTTTGAATAATCTAACAAGTTTGTTGTAAATTCAATCATCGTTATAAAATAAAGTTTTATTAAGCTTCTTTCAAGTCAAATAAATAAGTTATCAAACACTTTGAGAATTTGAAATACTTTCAGCTGGACCTTGTTGTCCGTTGTATGCCAACTAACCACATCAAGACACATTTTGCCAGATTTGCGATATGAAAAGGGGGGTGGGGAGGGAAAACCAAAAGTTTTCCAGTTGCGTAGCCAAAGTGCCTAATCAAATAAGCCCCGGCAAATGGCGCTTTGCTCGTTGCTGACCCAACTGACAATAAGCCAGGCCCGTACTCGTAAAATGTTATGACCATACGAAAATTTCAGTATTTTCTATTTTTTATTATATTTTCTTGTTTTTTGTTTTTTAGTTTAGTTTTTTTTTTATTTTATTTTATGTACCGCCATTTGTAAATCTGAAAGACGGCATCTGTATAATGTGATGGCCTTTTAGAGGCCAAGTTGGGCATTTAGGCAACGGTTTTTATGAGTTTGGAGTCGACTCGAGTCGGGTGTCTGTTAATGATTGATAAACCGCACGGGACCAATCAACACCCAAAGACCAGCTCTCTCGGCTCCATTGTCAGCTGCTCCGTTGGCGTTTCGAGAAAAGGGGCTGCCTAAACATGGGGCTGCCAGCTTCGAGATGCACATCAAATTGGCTACATCGTCGTGAGTCTGCGGCTGCAGCCGAGAGGGTCTGCAGTTGCTTTAAGTACGACTAGTTGCTATACCAGTTTCTTTATTACAAAAAGGAGCTTGGGTCAAAACCACAACAACAACAACAACAACAACAACGGCAACAGCGAAAATCGCAGCCAGCAGCAGTCGTAAAAGAAAACAATATTGTAAATAAAGTTTAGAGCTGAAGCCCAAACTGGTTTCAAGCCAACGAAAACAACAACAACAACAACAACAACCCAACAACCCAATGGGCAACCAAACAACCAAACGTCTGACCGACCAACCCAACATCGTGACTGTTGCTGTTGTTGTTGCTGTTGTTATTGTCGCGGTTGTTGTTGTTGTCGTTGACGTCTTGGTCTTTGATGACTTTTTAACCAAAGTTGTTGCCTGCTGCTGCTCGCTGCTGTTGTTGTCGATTTTTATTTTATTTTATTTATTTAGTTTTTTTTTTTTTTGTGTATTAAAAAATTATATTTTTTTCTTTGCATACCCTGTATCTAATATGTTTGTCAATGCTGTTTATAATATTTTTGACCGATCTTAAAGTTAAATTTGTGCATCCTAACTCTTGGAACTCAAAAACTCTGCAGCCTAGATTCAGAACATTTGGTATTAGAGCTTTACATATAATTAAAATTTATTATTTTTCAACATTCATCAATATAACTATATAAACTATTAGCTTCCAACTTCTCCTAACTCAAGGAACTCGGAAACTTTGAGAGCTGAAGCCACTAAATTTGCTAAGTACATATTTTACATATAATTTAAATTTTTTTTTCTTTAAGATCTATATATATACCTTTATACAGTATAAACTTGAAGCTCCTAACTCAAGGAACTCAGAAACTATGAGAGCTTAGATCCAGCAAATTTTTGTAGGATAGCTTTACATATAATTTATATAAGTTATAACTTAATCATCAGAAACTTTGAGATATAATATAATTTAAATATGCGATTTTCTTATTTTACTTCTGTAAATTCAAAGATCCTCCTTTTAACTTAAACATTTGACAGGGTATGTTATAGTCGCGTACTCTTCGTTGTTATTCAATGCTTTATTTTGTGTTTTTATTTTTGTTTATTTTTGATTTTTTTTTTTTGTATATTTTTGTTACCATAAAAGCAGTTAAACCACAAACCACATCCATTGCCGCAAAACTTCTTGTTCGTAAACAACAAGGCTTGGACATTGGGACAGACGCTTTGTTGTTTGGCTGGCCCAACCACTCTGGTTGTCTTGGCCCAAACACCATAAACATGAAACGAATCTAAGTCAAGAAACAGGTCTCAGACCATGGCTTAGACTTTATCTCTGAGCCGTCTGAGCCAAGAACTAACCTAGGTCTAGCAACTAGTTTGACAACGTTGTTGTTTGTGTGCCTTTTATTTTTATTTTTCATATATATTTTTTTATGCACATGTTTATGGCTTTTAAGATAAAAACTATTATGATTGGTGAAACGTGCAAAAAAAAAAAAAAATAAAATAAAATACATACAGAAAAAATAACGAGAAAAAAACAATTTTGACAGCTCGAATGGAGGAGACAAAGTACATTTGCACTCCAGCAACAGCCTAATGTAAGCATGCGTGCGTGTGTGTGTGTGTGTCTGTCTGTCTGACCGAGACGTGAAATTTATGCTTTGGCATAATTAACTTCAAACATGATCTCATAAATTCATCTCGCGTTCGTATTCGGCTGTTGTTTACTTTGAGCTAAGCTCGGATCTGTTGCTGATGTTGATGTTGTTGTTGTTGTTGTTGCTGTTGCTGTTGCTGAAGTGGAGCACACAGCTGAGTGCACTCCAGTTCTGGGAGTCACAACAACGCACAGCACATTTGAGTGTATCTACATAGTACTTATGTGTGTGTGCGTGTGTGTTTGTGAGGAGTCGGTTTCCTTATTTCCTGTTCCTCGAACGCAGCGTTAGCGATCTTTAAAGCCTGTTCAGAATCATTTAACTATTGTGTTTTATTTCTTAAATATGTTTAAAATATATGCAAATTAATTAATTTTAATTAAGTAATTTTGGACTGTTTCAGTTTGACATATATTTAAAATGTAGTTTTCCATTTAAAAATAAAGTTTTCCCTAATTTGAATACTTGTTGTCCTGATAGAGGCTTGAACCCCGCAGTAGATAAAATCTGATAATTGATTGGCATTCATTTAAATTTATATAGGTCTATAAATCTGCAATACTAGCTTAGTTTTAAAGCTATATAAATTAAATTTGGGCAGACAGATAAAAAATGAGAGCTCCTCTAAAGATTGCACAGCGAATACACTCTAAACGAGCATTGTAAAGTCGGTTACACCCGACTGCAATGTTCCAGTTTACATATTATATTGCTAATATGTATAAACCCATAAAATTAAGCAGCTTGCAACTCTCTTCTTCTTCTTCTGCAGTTTTCTCCAATACGGTGGCATATTCGGAGTGCTCTTCGGAGTGCAACCCTGAAGCTATGAAGCGTAAAATGAAAATTGAGACGAAAGCGTGGGGGAAGCGTAAACTGCAACTTCCTGAATTTAAAGCGCATTTCGAAGCGAATGACACATAAATAAAGGTCGGGCGAGGAAGGCAGTTGCATGGCCTATCGTTAAAATCTATATAAAGAAATCAATGAACGAATTCGACAGCTAAACAAAAAGCATAGTAAAATTTATTGCCATTTTCCGCTGACGGGGCTGCCGCACAATCCTTTGTCATGTCCAAAGACCCAGACCCCAAAAACAAAAAAAGAAAAAACAAAAAAAAAATACGAAATGGTATATACTATATATAAGAAAAAAACCGGCCCCCGACGCTGACCCAAGCGACGGGCCCAGACCCAGAGCCACTTACGACTTGCAGCACAATGAAAACTCTTTCAAACGGTTCGGCGGCGAAAACAAAACGAAAACCTGAAATACGGTGCACACAGCCATATGTACTTATAAAGAAAAATAAATACATTTTTCACGAATTAACGTGCCCATTCGAGCCGAACAGCAAAAGGTTTTTATAATTGATTTCCAGAGATTGCCAGTGCAGTGCCAAAGTAAAACAACAACAACACCAACAACAACACCATCACCAACAACAATTTAAGCAAAATCTTCACTATATTTAGCAAGTAAAAGTGCTCGACTGTCAGTTACCCAGTACACTGTAATGAATCTACTAGTTCTTCTTTCATGTTGTTTCTTCTTTTATTTTTGTTATGTGCCTTGCTCCTTCAGATAACGGTGTTTCCTTCTCTAACTCGAAAGTTTTACAGCTTATTTAAACTTTTGAAAATCGCAAAGAAAGGTGCAAATACCCAAACTGTCTTTGTCATTTTCTCAATGTGCTTGTTGCCTCTCACTGTCTTCTTGTTTCCTCCTTCTATTTGCTATCTTACCTATACTATCTTTCTCTCTCCCTCCCTCTCTCTTTTTGGTTGCTCCAATTGCTCCTCGCATAATTCCTTGAATTTCGTCACTTAAGCTTTGGAAAATCGCGTAGATAGGTGACAAAAATAGCTCTATCTCTCACTTTCTCACTCGCTCTCTTTCTCTCTGTCTGTATCTATACCTCTCCTTTTCTTTATCTCTTTCTGGCGATTTTCACAGATTTAAATGTTTTGTTAATATTTGTTTTTAGCAGTAGAATAATCACTCAAACTTCTCTCTCAATCTCTCTCTACCATTCTCGCTCCCTCTCCCTGTTCCTTCTCCGTTGCTTTAGCCATCTTCTTCCTGACGTCAACATAAAAGGACTATCAGAGATCATACGCCGCACCTCAACGGATCCTCCACACTCGTAGTACACCCTCACACACACACACACACACAAACACACACACACGCACACATCGCAGTGCACTTAAAAAGGTTAAAAATCGACCATAAACTACAGCCAAAAAAAAAAAAATGAAGGAAAAACAACAACATAAAGGAGAAGGAAAAATAAAATAAAAAACAAGTACGACCATCAACACGATCATCAACGAGAACCATAAATAAGACTTAAATGGCATAAAAAAAAGGCAACACAAGGCAGCAACAATCACAACGACAACAGCAACAACGGCGACTGCAATCAAAACGCATGCTGCGGCCATTGCAGCAACAACAACAACAACAGCAACAGCATCTACCACAACAACAACAACAACAACATTAAAAGGCAATGCCAACCACAGCAAACAAAAACAGACAAAGAAAGAGTAGCACAAAAAATGAAGTTAAGAAACAAAAATAACAACAACAAATCCAAAACCCAAACGAACTCAGCGAAGCTATATCGGCCATAAAGGCAACAACAACAACAACGACAACCAGCCGCACCTTCAAAACAGGCAGAGAGATGTGCGCGTGTGTGTGTGCGTGTGTTGTATCTCTCGTTTCATATAAATGTAGCTGGCTTGCCACTTGCCTCCAGCCCGTTGCCAACTTATTGTTGTTGTTGTTGTTGTTGTTGTTGCTGCTGCTGCAACAGCAACCGCAGCCGCAACGCTGATCAAGCGAGCCCAAGAGACACCCAAGAGACGAGGAAATAAAAAACAGCATATAAAAACAAGTAAAAGTGCTCCAGTCCAGAGTGCCAGACCAAAAGATACCCTATACATAGCTCCGCGCTATAGTATTAATATATTTTGATATTCTTCTTCTCCCACAATGTGCAATTTTGAAAAATTGTAAAATGTAAACTTAAATTAAACTTAACTAATCGATATTTATCGATTTTTATAAAGAAAAATAAAATTAAATATGTCTACTCTTGTTTTAATATGAGTTATATTAAAACTTTTATGTGTCCAGTCGCTTAATAAAATAGATATAACTAGATATGACTAGGAATATATATATATACATTATAGGACATTATAAGCTAACTTACTTATATTAGATAAATTTGCTAACAATATAGGAAAACTTGTATGCCGATTTAACAATTAGCGCTAATGAGTTCAGAGATATGTTTATAAAGCTAAAACTAAAGTCATCAAATCGATATTTATCGATTTTTTAAAATAAAAAATGTGATAAATAATTAATAAATTGAATAAAATTTATTTACTTTATCAAGAATATATATGCTTCCGCCTGTTACATAAACTCGTACAAGCGCATCTACCCTATTTATACCAGCTTCCAATAAGTGCGGGGTATACAAAAAGAAAAGGCTACAAAATATCAAAACCGACGCGTGTTGCCTCGTTCGTATCTTTGACTCGATCTTCAGGTCGCTTGGCATGCATCCAAAACCCAATTCAAATCCCAATCCGAGCTGGGAGTTGGAGTCGGAGTTGGGGTTCGCATTCGCCTCACTCAGCATGCGAACATGGTTCTGCCTTGGGGGCGGTAATCAGTGGGCGTGGCAACTGAGCTTAGCAATGATAACCCTAAAGGTGTTTCTAACTCAACAGTTTTTTTTTTGTTTATTTTTTAGTAAAATCAAGTATTGCATATTTAAATCTTAGTCAGAGATAATGGGGCTTGGTTATGTCAGATCATGACGAATCATCTAATGTATAAAGCGAAGTTTTGTTTTTATCAAATATCTGTAGAACAATTATAAGGGCAGAATATTCCAAGGTATGACATAATTTATATATTTATATTCCATTTACTATATATTTAATATATTACAAAAAAGTAATGCATTATTTTGATTCTTATTGAATTTTTTATTGCTCATTAATTTAAGAGTTTTGAAAAAGATTTGAGAATTAATAAATATTGCAGATTTAGAACCGAAATAAATAAACATTTAGATAATAGATATGCTTTTTAAACTCTGAATAGATTAGATAACTATTTAGCTAATATAAACAATTAGTTATTAAAAATGTGTTCATTTTCAACCACTTCTTGCTTCATTTACTGGAAAATATTTATATAAAAAACGTTTAATCTGATCATGTTAGAAACAAATACATCTATAAATTTTTTTTTAATAATACGTTAATTTATACCAAGCGACTGGGAACACAAATAAATCTCAAATACATTCGCCTCGCTGACACTTGCCCAAAATGAAACCAAACACTGCGACTCAAAGTAAAAAACAAAAAACAAAAAATAAATCTCGCCAAGCTGGTAGACAATACCTGTTTGTTTGCCGGTCTTAAGAATCGCCGTAGACATAAATCTTAAAAGTTACAGACAGGCCAGATCAGGGAAGATCCCGAGGTAGACACCAAAAAAAAAAAAGAGTAAATAAATAAATAAAAACAAAATAGCCCACGGCATAAAACGATAAATTAGTTGCCATCAAGAACTTTTGCTGGCTGCTGACAAAATTATAATAATTATAATTATATTATGCCGTTTTCAGAATTAGCTCATCCATAAATTTTACACTCATAGAAAATTTACAAGCCTCGTAAATAGTGAACATTCTCAAGAAATCTTCAGATTGCAATCTATATGTTTTACAGATTTATGGTAGGGTGCAAAAGTGTTATTTTTTCATATATTCTTTAAACATTATAAATGTGAATTATATCAAGCTTTTGTTTTTTTTTTTTTTGTTCATTCCAAAACCAAGATCGAAATTCAATTGTTTTTCAGTTTTTGTTTTTTTGTTCAAGTTTCTCAAATGTAATTGTTGGCTGCGTCTGTCTGTCTGTCTGTCAGTCAATAAATGTATTCATTTGCCGATGGTTCGGGCTTGGGACAGAGGCAGAAACCAGAACACGAGTCTTTCGAGACTCTCCAGTTGAAGTTCTATCGTAATTGCGTATAACTTGAAGTACAATCGCAATACATTAAAGTCTAATTGACAGATGGACAGACTGACGGTCGGATCCAACAGAGGGGGCGCTGCGAAATTATTATACACACATTCATAAGTACATGCACACACACACACATCGACACATACATACATATGTGCACACAATATATTAAACACAATGCGAGTGCGAAATTACGTAAGCACTTGTCGAACAGTTGTCTATATACCCTATACGCGGACTATTTGAATAATGAGTGTGGCGGGCTCAAAACAGCAGATTTCGATATTCATTAGATTGTATTAATTGAAATGTTTTATGTCAACTAAATAGAATTGGCAAAATTATTGCAAAATAATTCTAATTTACTTACAAAAGGTATTCTAATTTATAATTTATATTATATAAGTTATATATGAATGATCTTCAATAAACTTTTTTTTAAAAATATTTACATATAAAATAACTCTAACTCTAGTAAAACTCTTTTATCACTTCGAGCGCTTATTTGTTATTAGACCCAAAAAGTTTTTTTGTTTACATAGAATTTGAGTTTTTACCCCAATTATTTGATTTAATTGAAGTTACACAAAAAATTAAATGCAAAATTAAAATAAATGTTATACACTTTTATTTTCATTGTTAACATTTTCAATGCTTTAAATGCAATTCCATTATATTGATTAATAGAAGTATTTTTATAGAAAAACAAAAAAAATTTAAATTAATAATTACTCATTTATTTATTGTGGTATAAATTCAATTATTAGAAGATAAATTTAAATCAGATTTGGTTTGTCTTCTTTTATGAAATTGATATAAACGTTTGTGTAGGGTATTTGCTAGACGTGCTGTTTTGGATTATCGAACTTCTCGTCTTTCAGAGATTTTCGTACATAAAAAATGCCACAAATATTTTATTTTTATGAGTGGCGAATGTTGCGCGGTGGCACCTGCACCTGATCCAGGCGGCCATCAAGGAAGACAAATTCGCAGTTAAAGTGGCAAACACAGGCCTAAAGAAGGAGGACTCCCCGTGCGACTGTCGGACGGAACTTTTCGGTTTCAACGTGGACTGTTAGTGAGCCTCAGGTTGCAGTCTCAGAAATGGCTAAACTAAGCCGCTGAGGGCACATCCATCTCGAAAGGGTTTATGACAATGGGCATCGTATCAAATTTCCAGCCAGCCTCCGGCCGGCAGATCCTGTGCCCCGAAATGTGTTGCCACTCGCCACTGGCAAAAGGCAGCAAAGAGCTAAAAATTTATGTGCGCTCCCCGCGCGCTCCGAAAACAACGCAAAAGTTAATTAAACTTGAAAATAATAAAAGCAAAAGCAATGAATGAGGCAGAGGCAAAGGCGAAATGCAAACGCAAAAAGTGGAGAAATAATAAAACACAAAAAGTGTACAACGCTGCCCGTGGGCCATCACAAATGCTGGCCAGGAATGGAAATGGGAATGGGAGTGGGAATGGGAGTGGGACTAGGAATGGGAATGGGCATTGCCCATCATTAGCATATCGCCCTCGGCGCGAAAAAGGGTTGCATTGCAAAGTTAATCGCCAACTGATGCCGATGACAAGGCAGCAGGATGAGTGCCAGGATAACAAAGAACAAGAGGAGATCACAGGATGAGAGGTGGGCCTGGGTTGGGGTTAGGGTTACCAGCTATGTTGACGATGACTGCGTAGATATTGACATTGACCGGCCCGCAGTCCCTGTCCCTACTCTCGTTCCCGGACATTATCTGAAATCGCGGACTGCAATAAAAGTGGACAATAATTAAAACTGGCAAACGACAGCATGACAGGCTCCCCGGATGGATCTACAGAGCACAAATGCGGCTCTGTGCCACAAAGATTAAAAAACAAAACATTAAAGATATTGCATTAACTGATTTCGAATGTTAAAAAAAAGTATTCTATTTAATTTGCAGATCTTTAAACCTTTTTAATGTCTTTAAAGATTTTAATATTTAAGGTTACAAACTTGATGTGGATGCAGGCTCGAACCTCACAGTGAACAGGGGTTTTTTCTTATTCATAATAAGACCAAAAATATTTCAGAAATTAAAGTTACAAACTTCAATAAAAGCAAATAATATTTTTAAATATTTTGTATTTTAAATTTTATATCTGGGCTAAAAAAACAAACTCAAACAAAACGTGCACATTTTAAAATGGGTTTTCCCACCTTTTTACACATGTTTTAAAAAAATATGAAATTCTTAATTGCATTACATATTATCTCATTATAAAATAAATCAACGCTTAGGCTGTTAAACCGCGTGCTTTGTCCAATTTTCACTCACATTTAGATGCAGACTGACCCCTTTTATGTTTGTTTTTCCCCCGGAAAAAAAAAAATAAACGTGAAATTAACGAAACGAAAAAATTGATATAAAAATTTATCACAATTGTTTTTTGCTTTTTTGTATTTTCCGGTAGGTTTGTTAAATGTCTGCAGGTCCGCTACGTATACAACAAATAACCGTAAAATTCTGTGCCGTATACGGCCGTAAAAGGGATTTTATTTTAATTACATGCGAGTTTTTTGAATGGTTTTCGACTGTGAACGGCAGATTTTCATCCAGTTGATGACAATAAGTCGGTGGTAGCACTGTGCAACACACCGCTCAACCCCCTCCCCCCCACTGGCAGAGCGAGCGGCTTACCCGACTGCCCCTGTTTGTTGACTTTTATAATTAAGGCCTTTGTGTGTGCGCGTTTCCAGCTGATGGAACACAGTTGCCAGTTGCCAGTTGCCAGCTCCCAGTTCGAGTCCTAGTCCCCGCAATGGGGGTAAAAAGACGAAAGCTTACCTGAAATACAGAAAAACAGCAAAGCAGAAAAGCAGCAAAGCGGCAAAGCGGCAAAGCAGCAAACAGAAACATAGAAACGCTCATAAAAAGGATTAATTGTGCGCAATTGAAGAAAATATATGATGGCAACGGTTCGACCAAGTTTTCTACCTTTTGCATGAAAAACTTTTCTCAACGAATGGTTTTTCTTTGGCTCGCTTTGACTCGCCCCCCCACCCCCGAAAATCATTTCCATTGAATTATGCAAAATCATTTAAATGCGACGCACAAAAAAGTTTTTTGGCCCGACCAAAGTCTCTTCCTTTTGGTCCTGGCGACTTAGCCACTTGGCATGTGTCTAAGGATCTTAATGTTATTGTTGTTCTTCTTCTTGTTTCAGTTGTGGTTGTTGTTGTTGTTGTTGCTATTGTTGTTGTTTTGGGAACAGCTTAAGTTCATAATGCTCATACACAACGCTCCTCGGGGTGTTTGTTCATGTGGGTTCAGCGAGAGCTCCTTGCAATTGCCATGACAGCAAAACCTTTCTCTCTCTCCCCCCCCCCCCCCCCTTCTTGGGTTAATTGCTCAAGTTCAAAATTAAAATATTTATTACAATGCAAAACTTTGGCACTTTGACGACGCCAACAAGACGACGAAGGACTCGAACAAAGACAGCAGCCAGGACAACAATAAGAACAAGAACGCGTACAAAAGGCAGATTACGTGTAATTTGCAAGTGCCAGCTCTACTCTCCTGAATGTAGTTCGAAAAGTTTTCGGGGGGGTTTTTAGTTCACCACCCTTGTGGCACACACACACACACACACACACACACACGGACACTTTAATAGCCAACAGTGCCGAAGGCTACAAGTTCTGGCTTAGCTGGATTGAATACACAAATTACTTGGATAATCCTTGCAAATACTTACAACATCAAAATATAATCCTGTCTTAGCCACAAAGCAATTCAAAAGTCTTGCCAAAAATGGAATTAATCAGGGCAACTACACTGAACAACAAAATGTTGCTAAGCTAAATTGGCACTACACACCAATTTTTTTCTATACCAGCACTTGAAGTATATCTATTATATTGATCAGCCTAATATTGACTGCGAAGAACAAATGCATCTATTTTCTTTTAAATCATTATCCTGTTATATAATCATAATCATAACAAATATTCAAAGAAGAAGTAAAACCTAATTTTAAATTGAAAAAATATTTTGTGTTATGTTAAAGTTTACGTACATAAGTGTACCTATTATTATGATCAGGTGTGTGGATCCAATATCGTAAATGCAACTTATTTAAATTCTTAAAAAAAATACTGTATTATTTTCATGCTGATAAAGTAGCTTGTATTAATATTAATTCAACTGATTCGCAATCAATTTCGAATATTTTTTTTCAGGTTTGAATATTATGTTAACCCGCATAATCCTTTCGCATGGCAATCCTTTTATGCAAGTACAACCTTTTCAGCATTTGATCAATTTAAGAGCACTTTATCTTTGTATCTAAAAAAAAAACAGCGACCATTAGAACAGGTGCTGCCCGAGGGGCTGGTTGCGGCGACTTCCCCTTCAATCTGCCGCGTAGATACAAACAAACAAAAAATAAAGAAGAAGAAGAAAACTTGTTTGCCAAAGCTTTAACGTAAAATGTAACGTGCGGCGCTTTTCATCATCTCTTTTTTTTTTATTTCATCTCTTTTTTTTCATATTTTTTGCTTCTTTTAGCCATTTTCTTTTCGGGGTGTATTGCAAATTTTAAACGCATGAATAGTCAGTTAGATCCCCCGAGGGCTGTGTGTGTCAGTAGGTGTGTGTGTGTGTGGATGTGTGTGTGTGTGTGTGTGTGTGGGTCGGTACGTGGCACACGAGTTTATCTACAAGATACAGCTGGGCGGCTGTTGGGCGTATAGAAATTGAGAGAATGGGCTGATGGCCAGGCATATCCGTTGGCAGATGTTTTTCACACAACAACCAGTTACACTTACACACATACACTACCAGAGGGCATATTTGTGTTCTTATAATCTGCGTTACGTACAACTTATTTTAGTTACTTTCAGAAACTTTTGTGTATGACAATTAATTTAGGTAAATAAATGTTGCATAAAAATGTGTTTAAACTTTCTCTTTAAAAATTTTACACTTTTAGAAAATTAATGCGAACTTTATAAAAATTAAAATATTATTATGAAACAAATCTTTCGATTTATATATTTTGAAATTATTTAGTCTTTTTAATGAAACACAAAAATAAAGTTTATTTTGATTCGAATTTGTATCAAATTATAGCCAGAGTCAAACACTAGTTTACAAATTTCAAAGCCAGAGTATTCACAAGTCGGTTTGATCATATTTTCGCACTGCAGCACCCATTAACTTTGGCGTTATTCAGAAACAAAACAACATGAATAAGAACAAGAAAAACAACAACAACAACAACAACAACAACAATAGCAACAAAGTGAATAAGCAAGTGTTGCGGAAATGATTTGGCGCTCCCTGCTAGAAGAAGGGTCCACATCCTTACCTTCAGATGCCCCGCCCCCGCCCCTTTTAACTCCCGACAGCGATCCCGACTCGGTTACGGTATATGGGCTGCTGCCACACGTTTTGGTTGCATGATTGAAAAGTGTTTTGCTATAAATTCAACTTTTCTATTATCTTTATCTTATGAGCAACACGCGCTGCGAGCTGCGGCAAAAGTAGCTGCAACGGCAACGGCAACGTCGACGGCAACGTCAACGTCCATTACAGAGATTCGTGGGGTAACTGGCAGCGCTGCTGCATGTGCAGGCGATGCCTTCCAATTGGAACCTGAAGTTGGACCAGGAGCTGGAGTTGGAGCTGGAGCTTCAGCTCGAATTGGAATCGGAGGTGGAGTTGAATGCGCTGCCAGCCGCTTTCATAATTGTTTCCTCTTGCTGCTGTGGCAGGAAACACAGCGGCACTGAAAGGGGGGGCTGCGGCGGCGGGCGGGCGGGGCTGCAAGCTCAAAGCACTGTTGAGGGTGCCACAACCTTTGAAGATGACGAACGCGTACACATAAAAAAAAAACAAAGCTCAAAATTAATTTTCTGATTGGGATTACGCTGGGAACACTATGAAAAATTTGTTTAAATAATATGAAAATTTAAAGAATCTGATTATTGTATTGCAATCAATAAACTTAAGATATATATATATATATTCAATATTGCAAAAAATACATAAAAATATTTTACAAATTTACATTTTTATATTTTTCTTTATTAAAATTCATCGAAATCGTATTTTACACTTTTCGAAAAATTCAGTTTTAAAACTGAGATACACTTTACAACTAAAAACTAAACAGATTTCTCTAAAATAAAAACCAATTTGTAATATAAAAAATATTATAAAAAATAATTGCAATTATAAACTAAAGTAAAACTTTGCTTCAAAAAAGTTGCTGGCAACGAATTAACTATGAGATTTGGTGCAGTGCATGCGAGAGCAGCATCTACTTCTTGACTACTTCAGCTACTTTTTGCACTCGTCCGTCCTCATTCCGGGCGCTCATACTCTGTTTATCCGCCCTGCCATCCCCACATTCATCCGCTCTCCTCGTTCGTCATTATCGAGCTAGCGAAGGCGAGTGAAATTTTGCTGTCATTACTTTTTATGACCCAACAAGATGATGCAGTTGCCGCATGTGGCAGCTAGTGGGAGGCAAACGGAGCAGGCAAGAGAGGGAAGAGCGGGGAGGCTGGCAGTTAAAATATAATTTCAGGCAAAACCATCAGGCAGCGTCGCGTGGAGAGCCTGTTAAAGTGAAACATCAAAGTGAATGGCACTCCGTCTTCCTGAGAGGCAGCCAAGGAAACTGAGAGCCCAAGTGACTGACAAACCCAGCCTCCCCCCGCAACCCCAAATACCCCTTATTCGGGCTCATCCCGCCTACGAGCCACCGAAACCACAAGCTCAGCTGCCGTTGCGGCAGTTGTTGAAAATTAAAAACGCATTTTTCGTCCTTACTGCTTTTATTTAATTTTATTAAATTTTTTATCCCATATTTTTTTCTCCCCCGTTTTCGTTTTTGTGTGACAACTCACTTAGCTACATGTGTAACCATGCCCCGCCCCCGCCCCGTTCCCCTT
>SCDT01001213.1:0-14342 GCA_004143765.1 Drosophila melanica
TTGTCAAAACTGAACCGATTTTAATGTTTGATGGCTTTCTGGTCATGATTTTTCATAAAGATTGACTCTACATTTAATTTCGATGCATTTTGGAAAAAAAAATTTTTTTTGATATTTTTTGTGGAAAAAGCATATACTCCCCCCTTACTTATTTCCGAAAAAATTTTTTTTTCAAAATTTAAAATTGCGAGTTTGCAATTTTAATCGATTTTGTTGGCCAAAAATAGTATAAAAAACGTCATTTAACATGATTCTGAGGGGGTCAAATTTTTTGTCAAAAATCATGCCAAAATTGAGAAAAATTTTGACATGTAAAGCTCTCGGACCCATAGGTCANTCATTTAACATGATTCTGAGGGGGTCAAATTTTTTGTCAAAAATCATGCCAAAATTGAGAAAAATTTTGACATGTAAAGCTCTCGGACCCATAGGTCACATATTTGAAACACCCATAAATTTGTCAAAACTGAACCGATTGGGGGCTAGTTACTCAACTTACGAAAACCCGAAAATTTTCAAAATATCAATAATAATTAAGAACGTGAACGAGTAATCAAGCTATTTTTTTAGTTTTATAACACCGACGGAAACACCCGACTACAACATTCTTACTTGCTCCCTTTTGAATTTTGAGATTAGAGATATGGTAAAATTAAAAATAGAAAAAATCATCGTAATTTTTAACTTAACATTTAGATGTTCATATTTATTTCAATAATAGTTACATAGTTAATATTTTAACGTTAACGTTAAGTTTCGTAATTTACAAGTGCACAAACATTTAACTATTTGACTATGAACCAGGACTATTTGTTAATGTGACTACGATTTGAGCTAAGTTTTGGGCTGGTTTGCATTCGATAGACTTGTTTATTCGATATTCAGATTTTCACTATATAAATTGAAATTGACTTGTACTCGAGTGAAAACCTAAAGTAAAAATACATGATATACCCTATACAACGATGGAGAGACGACTGAGCTGAACGTGAGTGAAATACGTGCGATCATTGCGGATTGAATATTGCACAATGTGGGCGAGCTTCCGGATGCATCTACAACCAGACCAGGAAGCCCCAGACGAACAGGGCCAGCGTGAGGCCAATCTGAAAGCCCAGGAAGGGGGTCAGCGCAAAGTAGAGTATGGCAAAGATCGCCGCGAAGCCAGCATAGTACAGAATGTTAAAGCTGCAATGGCAATTCGATTAGTTAAGGTTTGAATAACCGCCCAATGTGGGGGGTACTTACACCTTCCAGTAATTGCGATGCCATTGCGTGGTTACCGCCGACTCCTTGAAGTAGAAGCGCCTAATGCCGATCAGACAGCGATCGATAAACTCGGACCAATCGCAGCGGCTGGCATCGAAATTATATCGCTTGCGATCGCTCTCATGGATCAGCGCGGAGACCCGTAGAGCGTTCTTCAGTGAGTAGCGGAAATCCTTGTCCAGGAAATAATCAAAAGCCTTGGTGCCGTTCTGGAACACACGCATATACTCGTAGGCGCTGCGCATTCAAAAAATGGGTGTAAAGTTAGATCACATTCTGCGAGGCGAATCCCAAGTCCACTTACGTGTGCTGCGGCATCCCGATGCCAAAGAGCTTCTCCGGTATATAGAAGATCATAGCGGGCAGCAGATGGAACAGATAGAAGAAGAGATTATAACGCCAGCCGTTGCGCAGCTTTGTCGACGGCTTCCACACGAAACTGTTGGGCGGATGACGCTCGACGCTATCGTTGATTATGTTGCAGAACTGCGACAGGGTCAGAGGATTCACCTCTCCCGACGTACAGTGTATTATCTCGGGCTTGTCCACGTGACGTGTGCCCACATACCAGCCCATGACCAGAGAACTGTTGATCACATAGTCGCATGGTATAATATCGATGACGGCATTCGCCCGTCCGGACATGGTGCGAAAGATGCCCTTGACGAAGCCAGCCAGAAAGCCCAAATGACCCGAGTTCGCATTACCCACCCAACCCTTCATGGGATGCTCCAGTGTGCCGTAAACTGCAAGGGGAAGTTCAATGAATCATTAGGAATGGGTTTGTCTGTTGAGCCCTTACCAATGGATGGCCTAACTATGGCTGCCGGCAGACCGGACATCTCTGCCATGAGCAGATTCTCCGACAGATTCTTGGTGAAGGTATACGTGTTCGGGTGATCCTTGAGGTAGCTCTTGCACTTCTGCTGCGTGAAATCCACCCAGGCCTCATCGCTCTCGGCCATCTTCATCATCTCGTATGGATCGAACTGTGATTTATACACATCCTCGGTGATCAGGCCCCGATTGTTGCTATTGCAAAAGGCCGTCGAGCAGTAGATGTAGGCGGACAGCTGCTTCAGCTGCTTGGCCAGCTCAATGGTGCGCATGGTACCGGTCAGATTCGTGAAGATCGCCGTGCGCAACGGCGAATTGAACCTGATCGTGGCAGCACTGTGATAGATCACATTCACGCGATCGATCAGCTCCTGCAGCAGATCGTTGCCAAAGCCAAAGTTCGGTTCGGTCAGCTCGCCCACAACCGGGACGACCTTGGCCAGTGTTTTCTCATTGTACTTCTGAAAGATCTGTGGGATCAAAATCAATAAATTAATAATTATGTGCTGGTTCTATAAATTTCAATGCATTCAATTAGTTTGGTCAGAATATCATGAACAACAAAAATGAATTAATCAAATCTAAATCAAATATTTTGGCTTATCGTTCCTCTGTGATCTATATAATAAACGTTCCAATGGGATCTACGAAACAAAAAAGTTTCCAACACAAAAATTAAATTTTTGTCTAATTGTTTTTATGGTATATATTTGATATAGTGATGCTCTCCGACCACTTTCGACATATGCACTGATCGCAAGAAAAAGTCACACAAAGTTTTATGATTGTCGCATTAAAACTGAGATAATTATTTTCGAAGAAACTTCTTTTATGACTGATCGGGAATTTACAGATATACCTTCTATGAGCGGAAATGTCTGCTTCTATGCAGATTAAAATACCCCTCTCTGGACATAAAAGAAGGGCATGTAACAATAGAAAAAAAACTGAACTTTCATTAAATTTGTTTTTGCCGCCTTTATGTGGATAAAAGCAAACGAAATTTGGTTATTACGCTATTAAAACTGCGTTTAAAATTATAATGATGATAAAAATAGAGTGAAGAGATGTGAACAAAGAAACATTTACAATTACTATCCAGTCTAGTGGTCGTATATACATATGTATGTATACGGGTATAGCAAATCGCCGCTTAGGAGGCTTGAGCGGAAGAGACTTCGGCTTCGACAAATTAACACGCAATTAAGACGGCCGTAATTGTCGTGAATAATGGGCCTTTAGGTGAAAATGGGTCAGCTGGCTGTCAAGAGTCGTCAAGGGGCGGGGAAAAAGGGTCAGGTGTTGGTTGGGCGGGTTGGGGGGAACGTATTGTTTATAAACTCACCGGCTTCTGGAGCAGGCGGGTGATGCGCTCGTTGGGATCGAAGTTGCGCTTGCCACGCACCAGCACATAGATGGTGCCGATGTCGGGATGTGTGTCCAGCAGCGCCTCGATAAGCACTGTGCCCAGAAACCCAGTGCCGCCGGTGACAAAGATGTTCTTGTGCGCAAAGAACTCGGGCACGGTGAGGGCGGTGCTCAGCTGGCGCTGGCTGCGATTTTGCGGGGCATCAGTTGCAGCATTGCTGATGCCGATCTTGCTAATGCTGTTGTTATTGTTGATGTGGTTGTTGTGGTTACTTTTGCCATGCTCCGTTATGACGGCCATGGTGTACGGCTCTAGATTTGTGGGTGGCGCCAACTTGCTGCTGGATCTGTCAACGGTTGCAAGCTGAAAAGCAAAAATATCGATTTCAATTTATCGTTGGAAAACTCAACTGAGATGCGATCTAAAATCCCAGATGGGTCGAAGTAAACCGAGCTGTGACCCGGTTTTGGAGCCACTCGTGAGGTTGTTAATTGAAAACCGGTGAAAGTGTAGCCCGAAAAGTATCTCAAGCTTTGATTTGAGTGCAGTCTGTAGATAAATTCATGTGAAAGCAATATATAAATCTATCTTTGGTTTAAGCTCTAAGAAACTTATCGTTGGACAAAACCCATTAAGGGATAATCGAAGTGACTGACAAGCAGCTACCATATAATAATAATTCTTAAAAACGTTTATTTCTGTTCGTCTGATTCTCTAACTACCTTAAATATATTTCCGCATTTCCAATAACCGCTAAGTTTATCTATTAGGATCATAATACAATTTTCAAATTGAGCAAATATGTCAAAAAAAAAATACAGAATTTTAATTGTTAAAGGTAACATTCGATGTTTTTTACAAATACGGCCAAAATCGATATTTATCGATTCAACGAAATGTTTCTTTAAACAAATATGGATTTCCTTAAGGCATATGGAAATTAAAACGTAAGTTTCTGAGATTCAAGCTGTTCTCTACTTGAAATCTCTTTGCTAGATATCGAGATAGGTATTCAAAGGTATTAAAATTGTTAAATATGCCAGAGTAGGCGATGTAAAATTTTTCAATGGTTTTTTTACCATACATGTCTGAACTAAATTTCGAGCTGTTGACTTTAAGGAAGACAGTTATTATTTACTCAGCACCTGGAGAATTTGGTTAACAAATTTCGGTTGGAGTTTTTGGAAAAAAAAACAGAAAAAACAGTACCAAAAGTGTTCAAAATTTTCAGTATAAATCCTTTTTATTTTTTAAAGCTAAAAATGAATTACGCAAGGGGCGTAAACTGTTGCATGCGCGCAATCAGTCAACGGATGTGGCGGAGAATACCGCAAGTGACCAGTGGTTTTGATGAGCGACGTTCTTACAAGTCTGACGATCCCAGCAAATGGCCAGCCCGACGAGGCGAGAATATCCGCGAACAGGTGAACAATTTGTATGACGAACACAGGTTCCACTACAAGAGCAACAAGGATGCGGAGGATACACTGCATTTTGGAGCTACTGGCGCAAAGGACCCAGAGTCTAGACGTCGCATCACCCAGGACACCATTGACCATCAGCGGCGCCAGGAGCGCATCATAGCGGACAACAAACGACGGTGGAAAAATCGCATGGAGCCCAAGGTGCCCTCTCTTCTAGAATCTGACTTTACCGTGTATGACAAAAAGACGCACCGCAAGTCGCGCGAAGGCAGGGATGAGGATTCCGCCGAGGAATATAGCCGCCGCCGTCGACACCAGCGGCTCAAGGAGGTGAAGCGACAGGAGCGCGAGTTGCGCGAATCTCGCAGGGGCTACAAACTACCCTCTGCAGAAGATACGCAAAATGCGCCCGAAACTCCCGAGCCCAGTTATCGCAGCAAATCGTGGTTGGAGCAGCAAGCGCGTGAGGAGGAGGAAAAGTATTGGCACACCTGGACCACCTGTCCCGATGAGCGGCGCGTCGAGGATTCAGCCGAGGAAGATAGTGCCAATGATGCGAACAGTGCTCCAGGCGACAAGCCAAATCAAGGCCGCGGCTTCGTTAAGCCCACCCTGCCGTACGACAACAGTGTGCGCCGTTTCCAAACGCACTCCAGCCAGGTGGTCGAGGGCCACCACTCGATGCCGCCCATCGAGCCCCCGCGTTACACAGAAATTAAAGAACATGGCAATAGCCTACGCCGCCGGCCGAACGGTATGGAGAAGCAATATATGTTGGCACGGGACAGCGCTCGTCCGTATCCATCGTTGCTGCAGTCACATGTGTTCAAATCACCCAGTTCGGCTTTTGGGGAAATGGATGATGTCATGGAAATGGAGGACATTGAGCTGCCACAGCAGCCACTACGCAGCAAACTCTACTGGCAGGGGCTGCCACGACCCGTTTATAAGCGCTTCGATGGCATCAATCGGGCGGTCGCCAAAATCCAAATGCAACGCAAGCACTCTCGCAGGAGCGTCGAACCTCCGCGCATTGGCGAATCCTTCTCGTCTAGTGCGCTCAGGCGCAAACGCCCACCTATCGACAGCTTCTCCGACAAGTTGGCCGTGAACCCCCAAAATACCCCCTACAGCGAATACACTGGATATGGCCGACAGACCGTGTGCGATGCCTGGAAAAACTTCACCAGTTTTCACAATCTAAAGTCCAAGTAGCAAGAGTGAATAATGATAATTTATTACAAATAGAACGAACAGAATGTAATGGTTAACTCTTAATAAAAATTAGCACTTTTGAATAATGGTTTTCAGTGACATTTTTTCTCTTTATTGAAAATTTGTTGTACTGAAATAGAAAATTCTCCAAAATATTGATAAATACGGTTCGGTTCAGCTGGATTTCCAACGAACCCGAACCGTTTCGTTGACAGCCTCGATACAATCGAAGCTCGATTGCCTTGGCTCGATGCGCTTAACAAATTTATTTGCTCGCTAACAGAAGCCCTTCAACAAATTAGTGGCTAATTACGCGAATATCTGTGAAATACAAAGAGAGAAACCACTAATGCATCTGAGCCGTACAACGATTTTGATTTCAATTCTTTTTACTCTTATTTTTCGTTGCCTAAGGTCCCGTGTGTATTGTAGCCAAAATATGTAGCTGCTTTGAGATTAATTTTGATTATTTTCAGTGATTTGTTCGACGCGTGTATTTGTGTCAAGGCCGCGTTGATAAGTAACTCAACACTACAAAAGATTTTTTCTAACGTATATGTTTTTTTTTTTTGAATTTGAAGCTAGTTGAATTGGTAGGGTTGTTAGGTTTTTTTTTTTAAATTTTTATCGTTTTTCAAGTTTGAATTTTCGTTAAAGATGCACGGTCACGGCCGGATATCTTTATATATATATATATATATGATCGATTAGCTAATGCCCCAGATAATATCTGATTTCAGTTCGTTTGGTATTTTTTTTGTTTGACAACTTGACGCTAATTGAACAATTCTTGCATTTTAATAATAGTGTTTGCGTAATTGAGGATTTCGAAATTTTTTTTTTTTATATTGGTTTTAATTTAATTAGCTAGCCGATTTCTAGGGGCGTGTTTAACTCGTATGCCTCAGCGATTTGCCAAGCACGATAATAACCTTCGCTTACTTTTTAATTTTCACATATGAAAAGCCGTCAAAATTGATTTTTTACCCAACTGATTGGCTAATTGACCAATGACTCGGTTATATTTTTTCTCTTATTTTTTTTTTTTTTTGTTGTGCGTGTTTTTATATTTTGTTCAAGGCGCTTTTTGTGTTGACATTGAGCTCAGAATTATGTAAACTATTATTTAAATGCACTGAATCGCTAACAAAGATCTCGCACAGAATGCCGCATCAGGTCGTGTTTGGTTCCGAAACTGTATTCATTGCCTAGAAACTGGTTTCGTTCGATGCGACCATTGAAATGCGATTTGGACTAGGTCTTGGCTCTTTTAGCCCAGCAATATCAGCATCATTTTATTTGACCTAAAGTGCCAGTTCATATATCCATTATCGGTTAGATTGAGTTAAAGTCAATGAACTGAAACCGTTGCCTAAAAAACTTATATATAAAACTCCTGATAGATGTTTTTGCAAATTTACTATAATTGGTATAAGGTTTCTTTTTTGATGGATTGGAAACCTCTTATTTAAATGACTGATGTTTGATGATCACGTTTGTATATTGAAACCGGAATTAGATATTTGTGTATGGTTTTTATGAATATGTATTCAATCTTGTTTGATTTGTTTTTATTATGATATTTTTTATATTTCGATATGTTTTTTGTTTGACATATGTCAGGATTCAGAATATATAGGTTTCCTTTTCATTTTTTGAATATTTTGGCTAACCTTTAGCTTTGTTCTAAACTTTGATACCACTTGAGGCGGATGTTAAAATAATTGTATATTTGATTGTCAGGGTCAGCAGGCGCTATTATCTTTTAAAAATAACTATTTATTTTCTAGCTGCTTATTAAATGAGCTAAGTTTCAGAAGATTCACATTCATAAATTTCCCGCAGCACAAAAGGCAATAAAGAATAAGGAATGCCGTATGCGGTTAAATTTGGGGAGGGTAAACCCGAACCCAAGCCCGAACATTTGTATATTTATAGACAAACTGGTAAATTGGACATGTGCATCTACCCAGAGATATAGACACGTTCATATATGTATGTATACAAAAGCCCATGTGCCTGTTATATATGTATATATTTATATATATACATGTTTTTTTTTCAAGATTTGCATAATTTTGCTACGTTTGCGTTTCGCTTGCTAATTTTGTTTCAACGATATGAGACAGCGTAGAGTCTCCGAGTGTGTTGTATCTATGGTTACCAGCGGGTATCTGTGGGCAACTGTAGGCAATCTGTGCGAGAGCAAAATCGTTTATGCATATTAAATCTTTTGAAATTTCTTTTTAGCTAGCTATTTGACCTATTTTATAAATGGTATTGCAGTACACAATACAACGATCGAGCGTTTTGGTGACGTTTAAAAGGGCTAGCAAAATATAAATTAAAACATACAAATTCGGTGACGAATATAGTTATAAAGAAAAAAAATTGTAAACATATACATATATTTTTATAAATATATTTTTTTTTGCACTTTCTATTTTATAATACCCGATCTCTCTCTATCTCTATCATTTTGTTATCGATTTTATGTGTTTTATTGATATACTTCCAGCTTCCGCCATGGCAACAAAATGTGTAACGATTTATTTGTTTATGCATGGCATGCGTTAGCTGAACTTGATAGCCGTTTTTGGGGGCGAGTCGTCACAAACAATGCGACAGCAACAACAATCAGTTTTTATATGTGTGTATATGTGTATATATTTAGTGCGTATTAAGTGCGCATTGCTGTCGCACTTTACTTTTCGGGGCTTGGTCTTTGTTTTATTTTATTTTATTCGATTTTTTTTTTGCTTCTGTCGTTCGTTGCTGTTGTTTTTGCTGGCATTAGCATACTGTTGTCAGACCTTAACATTGAAACTACAAACGCTTGACGGGTTCAATCAAATAGCTGTGTGCTCGCATAATTGATGCTTTCAATGTCGCGTGCAAAATCAAAAGACTTAGGCAACGAACTTGCCACGCCTAATTGAACAACTCGTCCGCCCATAGGTGTGAATTGACGCTTGCTACTCGAGCAATTGGCACATTAGTTTTTTTCTATTTTTCTTCCTCACTTTTTTTTTTTGTGGGGCAAACCACAAATAGACAATTGACTTTTGTTGTTTCTGGCTGCGGCTGTTGTCAAGTCAAAAGAAATTATAAATAAATAAAACGCACTTTAATGAACATTTTGGCTAACCGGTTTGTGCCATCAATTTATAGCCGTTGGGCAGAAATGAAATAAATCATACAAGAAAACAACAACAACAAAAATCGGCCACGCTGTCGAAAAAATGTCGACAGAAATTGTGCTGAACTGGCGAAAACTATAAACTGAAAACCAAAAACCAACAAAAAACAAACTGAAAACCGAAACCTTCAAATAATATAAAAGACCCAACGCAACGCCAATGAATTTTCCAGCAAGAGCGCGCAAAACGTGAAAACAAAACACAAACCAACTCAGACTTGTGACGCGAAAAACTCTGCACACACACACACACACACACGCACACACGCCTGTCGTAGAGCTTAAAACAAAAACAATTGCAAATTGCCTTTTGAGTCAGAGTGAAAAGGCAGCGTGTCAATAGAGGAGCAGAAAAGTCAACAAAACACAATAGATCAGCTAATTTTCCTTGTGTCCAAATAAGTACTCTAGGCACATTAGTTTGCGAGGGGGGTGTGCTGCAGAGGGAGTGACGCCTTTCGTCAGAGCGCTTCCGTTTCGCATCGATTTCGTTTTGTATTTGCAATCGATTCTTGACTCGATTTCAATAGTTTTTATTTTTTAGCACATTTAGTAATCACAAATTCTCAAGGCTCTTGCACTGTGAGTTTCACATTTTCTATGCACTTGATGCAGGTTTTTAACTTTTTAATTATAGTATTAATAATATTAACAAACCAAAAAGATTTGGATTCAATCGAAAATCCACAAAAAAACGAACAACAAATTTTTTAATGGTGACTTTAGACGAAAAATACGCTGGAGAAGCGGTTGCTGCCAATGCCGATGCACGCTCAACTCGAACTGAAACCGAAACCGAAACTGACTCTGGCTCTGACTGAAACTGAGCGCAGCGGCATCGATATGAGGAAATTTTAAATACCCGACAGGCAGCAAAAAAAAAAAAAAATAAATAAAAATAAATAAGCTAAAAGCAACAACAAATAGCAGCAGCAGCAACAACAATAATAATACAAAAAACACGAAGACGTCCGCATGGCAAACGAAACCACGTAATGAAAATCGGAACACTATATAATCAGCTCAAAAGCCAAGGGAGACAGAGAGAGAGGGAGAGAGAGAGAGAGAGAGACAGACCCAGAGAGTGAGAGAAAAACAAAAAGCGAACAAAGCCAAAAACAAAGTCAGCAAATATCAAAAACTTTGAGAGCCGAGATCAAATAGAGAGAGACCAAAGCCAAAAATCAAGAGCTTTGAACAACAACAGTAACAACACTGAAAAGTACCGCTAAGTCGAACTCGTATATTTTCGTTAACTGAGAAAGCTGCAAATCTCTTGGCTATCTTTGTCTCTATTCGGCGTATCTATTACGAGTGCGTTTATCTTTTGAGCTGCGTTTCATATATGTAAACAGGTAACGCATTTGAGTGCATTTGACATGTTTGGCTCTCGGCTTGAGCCACTTTTATAATTAACAAAAATCAGTTGGTATTGTACGAAATGTAAACTAACTGAATTCATATTCATGAATTTTTTACAATAAAAATAAAGATCAATAAATCTCCGAAATTAATCAAATAACGAAAATTTTGTTGTTATCAGTTAAGTTAATGTTAGCTTTTTATAAATAAAAAAGTATTAATAAAAACAATTTTTTATAAAGTTTTTCAAATTAATTCTAGATACAACCAGCTATAAACTCAAGAATTTCTACCTATCACGTTCAATTCTTGTTTAAATAAACTTGTAGTTTTTAATATTTGTAGCATAAAACATATTTCATTTAGTTTATAAGTAATAGTAAATAATTTATTATTAATTTATAATCCCAAAGTTTCCATACGTTCTCCAAATCAATCAAATACAAACTGTTATTTTTTCTAAGCTTAATCGGATTATAAAACTTTTATTTTAAAAATGAAATAAATAAATAAAATAAATTTAATTAATTAATGAAAAAACTTGATATGTATGATTTCTCTTTCTTTTAGTGTACTTTAAAGTTTTTCCTGTTTAATAAATTATTCTGATCAGCAATTTTTAATGAGGTCACTTTATAAAAATATATATAAACGACTTGCGAAATCAGAACAGCACCGAGGCCAATTCAAATGCAATGTTATTTTTTTTCTGTTTTAGCCACATTCTGCAAACGCTTGCATTTTCACATTTGACCGCAATGCTCGCTGATTCTCAAAATTTACAAATTGGTGCCAATGATATATTTGTTGTGTGTATTTTTTTAGAGTTATATTTATATATTCCAGGAAAACCTTAAGCAATTTCATAACAGACTCTCTCGTATACATAAATTTGATATTGAAATGATCACACCTCTTGAGCTATTGCACAAAACAATAAATCTATTTCCAAAGCCAAGAAAGTTGTATCTTTACACGGCTCAATTGCAAATGACCCAAAAAAAAGAAGCCCACGCGGCCGTAAGTAAAAGCCCAAACAAAGGTTACACTCACCTGAAGTTGGGTCTGCATTGTGATCTCTATGGTAGACTGACAAAAGAAATGCCTAAAGTAAAAATTGACAATAATTTGTACGAAACGCAAAAAAGAAAGTGGGTGGGTCGCAAGTGTGTAGGTGGGTGTGTGTGCGTGCGTGTGTGTAGGCCGTGAATCCGTCGGCGGCTCATGTAGATTTAATTATGATTTATGCAAGGCCAATCAATCTGAGCATAACTATAATATAGAGCAAATAAATTAATAATAAACTGTAAGATATGAAATAATACTTTACTGTGACAAAAGTCACAGATTAAAGGGATTATAAAAACAATGATTAGCGATTACGATTATTTAAGATAAAATGCAATGCTAATCTTATTATAATTGTCTGATATTGTTCTTTAGTTTATTTTTCAATCAAAAAATTGTTGTCTGTTTTGTTTTTATTTGCACTGAAATTAAAATTTTTCCATTATAGCTACAACAATATTTATTTTTATGCTTAGCTGCATTTTTAATTGGATATATACTTGTAAATTGATTTAATGACTGTATTGCAGCTATTGTTTTTTCTATCGAATCTCGTAAAATGAGGAAATCGTAAAAAGAATTTATTAATTTTCTGCTATATGTGTTTACGCTAATCACAATTAAATTTTCTTTCTAACTAGCAGTTTTCTTATTGTGCATTAGACAAGCGACATTCCACGAGAATCGCAAAGAGAAAAAATATTTTCATTCACAAGCATCTACATCCTGCTCTTCTCTAGGTTACATCCGATCAAATGGCCCTAACAAGCCATATAGTATACATTAATTTACATTTAAGTAGCCATTTCGAAAATGCATTTTTAATCAAAAACTAAAGCCACAAAAACTCTCATGATTTAATCGAATTTCCACCGAGTCACCCGGCACTTGCCAGCTCGTCTTGTCTCCGTTCGGTGCGTTGTTGTTGTTGGTTAATAGCTTTGCTAACTGGCGACCACTTGTTGCTCACCAGCGACAACATTTGCCGCGTCACGTCTCCAAGTGGAGCTCTTGCACTTGGATACACACACACACACACACACACATATATATACACATACACAAACTCACACACAGGGCTCGCGTCATGATCGTAGACGACGTCACACAATACGCATGAGTAATGAGTTTAGTTGTTGTTATTTACTTTATCAGTTGTTTTTAAATCTTGTTAAAAGTTGGTTTTGTTTTGTTTTTTTAAATATAAATTCAATATATTAACGATATTGGATATTATATTAACATATCCAACGATTATTTTGTATATAAAACTAAAACACATTCTTTTGAATTTTCAATAATTAAACAATACTTACAACTAAATATTTAAATAAAATATATTAAATATTTTATTATTAAAGCAAAGTATTATTTTTCTGAGAATTCAATTTTTATATAAGAATATTAAGTTTATTAAAATCACCAAAAGTCAGATTTTATAATTTAAATTAATTTTTCTCTCTATACAAAACGCAATTTAACAGGGTATATCAGCTTCGGCTTTGATGTCGCCTTTGATCCATTGTTTATTTTGGCTTTGTTTTAACTAAATGGAAATTGATTATTATGCGGCGTGTACAATAATGCCTGAGACGCCAAAAGTCAGAGGGATGACAATGCACTTATCATTGCATGATATGCGACCTTCGGGGTTGTCCAAATATATTTAATAGCCGAAGGTTGGCGGCTTATTGACTCACATAGCAGATTAATTGAATTCGATGATGACAGATGTATATCTCGCTTTTTTTTTGAAAACAGCCTATAATTGAATTTGGCCTTTTGGTATTTTGGCCTTTGATCAGATGTGGCAGCGCTGGTCGGCAGATGGCAACTCTGGCCGTTGACAATATTTAAAACTCAGCATGCGCCAATGTTTTGTAGCGTTTAGAGTACATCGAAATAAAAGTCGTAGGCAAAACAAAATTTCTTCTGCTCTCACGTCTCGTATAATTTGTATGTTTCTCTTTTCATCGGGTCGCCGAAAAACGCATGCGCTGCCAGCAGCAACAACAACAGCGACGCTAAACAACAACAGTTCGAAAAGTGTATTTCATTCAATAGGAAAACCTCAACCGACGACGGTGGTGGGAAAATTCGGGCAAGGCGAACGCCAACAACAAAAAAAAAAGAATAATAAAATCGGAAGCGACGGGCACTGCGCAAACCACGAGCCACGAGTTACGAACAACAACAACAGGAAAGGAGACAGAAGCAACAACAACAACAAAGTGTGGCAGGGTGTGCATGTTGTGTTGTTGTTGGCCCAAAACTCACCACCAGGGCGCGAAAAGAGGGTGGAGTTGCCCCTCAGCGAGTGTGAGCGTGTGTATTGTTGTGCGAGTGTGTGAGGCGCAGCCGCCAGCCCCCGTTCAAATTCGCTTGCTAAAACTTTTTGCTGGCGGCCCGGTTTTCGGGCCAGCAGTTGCCCAGTCGCCCAGTTGCCTGTCGCCAGTCGCTAGTCGCATCTCGAGCTGTGCTGCTCAAGCGCCTGCTGCCCACAACATCAACCAAAAGTAACCAGCAAAACCAAAAAAATAAAAAAATAAATAAATAAAAAGGATATATATATACAATAACAATAACAATAATAATAATA
>SCDT01001213.1:14428-36168 GCA_004143765.1 Drosophila melanica
TGTGGGTGTCTTGTTTTTGAGTAAACCAAACCAACAAAAAAAAAAAAAATAATATCTCAAAAGAAGAGAAAATAAGCTGTAAGAAATAAGTGAATTCTGTTACAACAACAACACCCAACACGACACAACAAGCAGCGCAGTTCAGTTCAGTTCAGTTCAGCTCAGTGCCAGGCAGCATCCAGTGACGAATTCCAACCTCACTTTTGTGCCGGTATGTACAACGCCCCCCCCCTTACTCCAGAGCCACCCCCCCCATATCAATCTAAAAACTATATGGTATTAATAGTGCATATTTGTGTGCCCAGTTTTGTTGTCAAATATGTTTTTTGGGCGAAAACTTCTAGCAGGCATTTATTTTTAGAGCCTCGAGACACCTTTTCAGCACGCCCCACACACACTTACACACTCACACACACACACAGACACACTCACACACACACACATCGAGAGAGCGAGAGAAAGAGGGCATGGGTTGGGGGCAGATGATTTTTAACGGAATGTATGTCGCTGGGCTTTTATTATCTCATCGACAATTGTTGTTGCTATTGGAAACGGCGGCGGTCGTAAAAAATTTAGCGCAAAATCTGACACATCCGCTGCTTGTTTCCGCAAACACGCGCAGCAAGTGCAGGCAGCAAATGAGAGAGAAGTCGCGAGAGAGAGAGAGAGAGCGAGTGTAAGTGTAATTTATGAAGAGCTAGCTAACCATATAAGAGCAGCAGCAGCAGCTTCTTCAGCCTCTGTAAGCAGTGTTGCCGTGCGCTCGTTTTAAGGCCTCAGTCGCAAAGTATGTGACACAAAAAAAAAACTAAAGTGGGACATGTGAGTGAAGCGCGCTAAAAAGCATTTTTATTTTTCAACACAACACAATGCATACAGCAACTATAATATTTGAAGCGACACTTAGCTTATCTGCTGTTGCCGGACCGATAAGATAGATGAACGAGTTATCTGACAGATAACGCGGCGAATCAATCAATAGATATAGCACATAAGTCAATATATTATATAACTGGCATATTTTTTTTTTGGCAGCCACCCTTGCGGCGCGCTCAAAAGCCGGCAGCAAAAGGCGGCGCTGAGTACGCTGCCAAATTGGGAGCAGTCGGGAATGCAAATGGCAGTAGAAAAAGGTAGTAGCTGCGGCCAGCTGCGAGAGAGCGACTCTTCGTGTGGGTGTATGTGCGAGTGTGTGTGTGTGTGTGTGTGTGTGTGTGTGTGTGTGTGTTGGTGTTGGTGAGAGCAGGCGCGTGAAAAATCTTACAAAGCAAAGGAGCAGTAAAAGCATAAAAAACAGGCATTTTCCCAATTGATTTTCAAGGCGGTCGACGTTGTGCAAAAAAAAAAAACAATAAAAATAAATATAAATTAAAGAAAGCAAATAATATAAATATACTGCAGTGCCATATAAAATATTAAATTTAAAAATATTTAGTGTTCAAGTCTAAAAAATTTTAGTTAGTTTTAAAAGTAGTTTTTCACACATAAGGAAAATGTACGCGAAAATGCGTGACAAATGTTTTGGCAAGTCTTGAGAGCAGCAGTGGCGGCGACTCGGTCTCTGCTTATTGCATAAAAATGTGTGAGTACGGAAAGAGCACGTCCCCTTTCCTTCCCCAATAGCAAACCCACCCCCTATCAACTAAGCGACCGCATGACAGCCCAAAAAGTATGCTATGCTTTCTGCACACAATAGCCAAAATGCAGGGCATAACTGAGATTTTTGTTATTGATTAGTGTGGCTAATTGTGTGGTTTGTTGTCAGTGCGACTTGTTGTTGTACTCGCTTAACTGATTTAACATTCGATTGCGAGTCGGTTTCATCACCAGCAGCAGCAGCAGCAGCAGCAGCAGCAGCAGCAGCAGCAGCAGCTTTGCGTCGAGGCGATAACATTTCAAGTGCATTATGTCATTTTCCTCGTTTTGTTGTCTACCTGCTTGTGCCAGTGTGCGTGTGAGTGAGAGTGTATATATAGTTGTATGTGTGTGAGTCTGTGTGTGTGTGTTTCTGTTTCAATGAGTGTTTGCCATTTTGCCAGTCGAGGACGAGGACACAGCGCTCGTTGTCTGTCAACAGGGCGCCATTTAATGCCGTAACTTTGTGTAATTAAAAAAAAATAGGAAAAAAACAAGCAAAAAGGCGGGTATTATGTACACTTATACATAACCAGAATATAGACACGAGTGCTGTTATTAAAATATGTGTATTTATTTATGTACATATGTAGAACGTTACAAAAAAATTGTAATTTCCGCCCCAGCAACCAACTGAAACTGATGTTAAGCAGAAATTGAAATTTCCGCTAGTGTTATTCGAGCTCTAAGCCTTCATCATAATGATTTAAACAGCTTGACCACACACACACACACACACACTCACACTCTCACTCTCACTCTTTCCCCATGTGTGTGTGTCTGTTGAAATATGGCTTGTGCGGCAGCGCTTGACGCTCGGGTGATTGTGGGTTAAAAGGGTCACAGCATGTGGGAACCAAGTGCCGCGTTTTATATACGAACTATATACATATCAAATGGGCAGCATAAATAAGTGTTGACGGCATACAGTTTCAGCAATAATTCAGCGCACGGCCTACTTCCGGTTTGATTGGAATTTATGCGCGCTGCCTGAAAGTAGGCAGTATAGTTTGTCTTTCTTCTGCTTGGCAGTTGAGCTTTGTTCATGCACTGAGCGAAATTCTTTGGTGTTTCGCAGTCAAAACACACCTAGAGTGTTGGTCTAAGCTAAGTCAATAGGCTAAGCAAACCAAAACGATTTCCGTTTTTGGCCAACGTTGTATGCAAATTCAATTATCATCTCAAATATTAACCAAGTCGATTAGCAACACAGCGCTCGGGCACGTGTCCGCTTGGGGACCAGCCCCAGCTCTGGTTCAGCTAAATTACAGCCAATTTGTACCCGATTTCAAGCCGATGTATGTCCTTGACTATGTTCAGTGCTTGTGCATATTCGAGATGCGTTGCCAGTTGCGTGTGATTCACGTTCTTTTTTTTTTGCGCTTTTTTGGTGTTTTTTTTTTGAGGTGTGACTTGCTCTGAGTTTTGAGTTTTTGTTGTTTACCAACTCAACGGAAAGTTCAACGTTCAAGAATCCTCTACGCCCAAGTGTTGTTGTCACCGCTGTGTTGACAAATAAGCTATGCAATTGCAGGCCGCCAATTGGCTAGAAGAGCATAAGTAATGCAAAACAATGCATTAAAAAAAATCACAAAAATTTCCCAAAGTGCAGTAGTCGTTTAATATTTGCCATTTATTAATGTGATGAGGTCAGCGGTGTGGGGCTTACCTAAGTTTACACTGGGTCAATAACTGGGCTACTCGAAAGTGTGAAGAGCTCATCAAATAGCGGATTTGTAAAGGCAATACACTTATAAGGTTGTACAGTCAATAAAGTGTTTAACAATATTTACAAAATTTATTTACACATGCAACATTTATTTTATTATTATATCAAACGTAGAATTTAATTATAAAAGTTTAAGTTTATATTTTTAAGTGCTGCTCACATCTTGTGATAACATCAACACTATTTCTATATATTGAAATATGGTATATTAAGTCCGGCTCTTTTTTGTTCCTCTCGTTATTAGGGTTTCCAGTATAATTAGTCTTAGTGTAAGCTACTTTTAAATTCGACTTTTATCCCGCTTTTTTTTATCTCCAAAACCGCAACTTTGCATGTTAGTTTAATGTCTACCATCTGTCTACCCGTCTGTATGATCACGGCGATCTCGGCTATAGACCTAAGCTGTGTGATTTCAAATTCACATAATAAATACGCACAACAAGTTTTTAAGTATGTATGTATGTACGGCCACATTGGCCAAGTACTTTCAGTACATATTTAGTTTAAGGTATCTCTAGTCCGCACTCTAAGGGACCAAGCTACAGGCGTATGTGTTCAGCATGTTCATCAAAATCGTTCGTCAGAGTCGACGGCGGCCGATCATGTTACCGTGGCACTTGAGGGCATATACAAATGGTTTGTAATATTATGTATGTCAAATATTTATGATTGCAGGTGCACGCTTCAGTAACCCAAAGCCATACTTTAGAACTGAATCCGTGCATTTTAGTATAAAGATCACTGTGCCCAATAAATTTCATATCCAGCTTACACATCTGCATCTCAATTTGAGTTATCGCAGTTTGTTCATCTGCATTTTAGTGTAGATACAATTTAGTGTATATTATTACAGTTTTTATCGGAGGAAGCAATATTACGCAGCCCAACACATTTCTTGATTTGCATCGCCATTGTTATCGCTGCCTGTTTATCTCCAATACTTATCGATCACCTGGCTCGTTCCGACTCCGCTACAAACCTGTGGTTCATTGAACTGTTTAGCGCGACTCCAAATGGGAACTCTCTGTCGGCTGCGCTGCCAACTGCAGCGCCTCCCACGTCTGCAACGATTTTTAATTAGACAGCGACAAATTTTGTCGACTGACACCGTTACCAAGTGCAGTTACGCACACACGCACACACGCACACTCGCACACTACGCAAGAAAGCCTCTGCGGCTAAAAGCTTATGTGTGTACTTTGACCTCTTTTGGACGTCAGCGGCGCTGCGTCGTGGTCAATGTCAGTGGCGTTGGACTTGGACTTGGTCTGGGTCTGGGTCTTTTTCAGTCTCAGCAGATTGAATTTCTTTGCATGCTCAGGCAGGTTTTTCCACACAAACACACTCGCCACATTTCCACGACTCGTTTTTCACAGTTCTTTGCGGCTTTTTCAATTAAAGCTTGTTGCATGCCACCGTAGCCGACTGCGTCGTCGTCGTCGTCGTCGTTTACGTGTCGCTCTTCACGACCCAACAGCCCGTCGCTGCTGCCCCCTTTTGCCCTGGCTTTCTTTTGTGCGCTTTGTGGCTGCCTTTCTTGTCCATAAAGCGGTGATGTCGCTGCCGCTGCCGCTGTCGCTGTCGCTGCCTCGGTCAGCGCTGGCTGACGCTGCATAAAGTCTTTCACTTCTTTGGCATCCAAGTTTAGTTCAGTTCCAGCCGGCGTACGTAGCGCACGCGTCTTGCGAGATCGATCCGCCAACGGGATACATCGAAATATCGAGTTAATAAACGATAAACGATAAGCGAGCATAGAACGCGCTCTTTCTCTCTCACTCTCTTTCTCTATCTCTCTCTCTCTATCGCAGTGTGTGTGTGTGTGTGTGTATGTGTGTGTGAGTGCGTGGCTCTCTTTCACTCTCTCCCAACTACTTCTCAACTTCTACTTTTCGCTCTCTCTCTCTCTCTCGCTCACTATCTCATCTCTCTCTGATTTCTTTGCGCATGCGCAGCGTCGAAGACAAACACACACGCATGCTCCGTGTCTCCGTCTCCCCCGTCGCCGCTGCCGTCAGCGACTCCGCGCAAAAGTGAAAATATTTGGAGAAATTTCTTGGGCAGAATTTCAGTTGCCAGTTTTTTGTGTGTCAGCCTTTTTTCCATAAATGAGTAACCAACAAAAAAAAAATAAAAAAAAGAAATAAAATAAAACATACAACGCCCAGCAAATAATCACACATACAATACAACAACAATATTCAAATATTGACCCATCTTGGAAATTGTGTCGATTTTAAATATACAAAAGAAAAAAAAAAGAATATATAATAATAAATAAAGAAAATACACAGACAGTTCATAATCTGCCACTCAACGAAAGTGTTTTCGTACCCAACTGAAAAAAAAGAAGTTTTTTTTTTGCAAACAGCAATGTCATTGACCTAAATCTGAAACTCGTGCGGCCCGGAACAACAACAACAACAGTCCAGATCCGATGTACTAACCACAACTGACCTGGCTATAATACCCAAGTTGAAATTCGTATCTTTTGGCAGCAGCAGTTGGCGGCGATTTGTTGATTTTGTTTCTTAACTAACTTAACGATTTTATTTTTTTGACAAGTAAGTGTAAGGCCGTCTGCGTGGCTAAAAATAGGCAATATGCGGCAAATATTTGGATAAGTAGGGGGCGGGCGGGCAGGTTGATTATGCAACGTTGACGTAATATTTAGTCTAAAACTAAAGGCGACGACGACGGCGACGACGACGAAGACAGCGAGAAAGTTGCTACAACAAAACGCATATTTTCGAAACCATTTTTGTTGTTGTTCGTATTTTTTGGTATTTGTAATATTAATCATTGCATATTTACAAATAAAATTTGCACACACACACACACACACATACACATTACGAAAATGAAGACACAGCATAATAAATAAACGTGGATCACGGTCAGCTACAGAGAGTTAGAGACCGTAACAGATACACAGACTTTAAGATACACAGCGCTACACATACAGATACATTAACAGAGATACATTAATATAGCCATAGCTCGAACACATTGCAATTCCGTTTTCAAGAGTTGCAAAACGGTTTTTTTTTTTTTTGATATTGTTTTCGAATTTTGTTTTTTATTATTTTTAACTTGAGCTATTTACCTCTTGTTTCGCTGACATCTTGTCGTAACTGAGTGGCAGTGCTTTCTGCATGGCTCTCTGTGAATTCCATTACAATTACAGCAATTTGAATATATGTGTACAGGTATATCGGGCAATCTGGCAATTGCGCGGGCTCATCAGACCCGACCACATTGACCCACTTTAAGGCCACTGGCCAAGTCGCAAATGCAGTCGAAATTCCATTGGGCTTTTCCAAACTTATCTCGAGCTCTTACCAATCTCGTTGGCAAAGAAACGTATACTATATATACTATATATGCCACTCGATTTCGTTGACAATTTCTATTGATTACGTGCGCTGGGTTTTATATCAGTTTTTTTTTTGCGAAATTTCTTCTGCTTGCCTAGCACTTTCGTATTTATGAATACCGTATTGAATTCTAAGCTTGCGCTGTGCCAGAATTTTTAATTAAACATTTTAAATGGGTTGGCAACTCTATAAAAGTGTGCACTTTGTGTACTGGCCCTGCCCAATCGGCATATTTGATGGCCCAGTTAATTGCCTGTGACGCACTTTCATATACGTCGCTTAGGCAATTACTTGTTATTATCGAAAAATCTGTTTACAATCTATTTTTCATAAGTACTCTCTGCTGTTTTGTATCTAATCGAATGCTAAAAGTATCTTTTATTGATTCTATACTCATTTCTTTTTCTTTCTCTTATTTCTCATTCTTCTCATACATCATAAATTGATCTATGAAATCTCTATGAAATCTATGAAATCTCTATCTTTCAATAAGCAATAATCTAATAACTTTAGGGAATCATTAAAGTCTTGTTTATTCTTTTAAATTTCATTAAATTTTTCCAAACATTAAACGTTTATCTTCCTGTTTGAAATTTAGGCTCAACTCTCAGCTTGGATCATCTGTCATTTTTTTTTTAGCTTGCCTTGTTGTGTATTTGTTCACGTCGGTTCCTTGGCAATTTTCCACCCCCACCCGTTCGCTCTGATCTCATTAAAGCTCACGTGCTGTCGCGCAATTCATAAATCTTAATTTTACAAAATTGCAACGCAATTTCATAAATCACAAGTGCCCAAAAGTCGACTTGCCTCGTGTGCAATAAGCGACTAAATTTTGTTGGTAATTAGTCGGTTTTGAGCTTTTAACGATTTTAATTGGGGCTACAGACATTGTTCTTCGGTGGCTGGCATATTAAACGATCTTAGCTCATGCCTCCGGCTAAAAATAAATATAATCGTGTATTCACGTTTATATAAATTCTAATTGTAAATTATTTAATATCTAACTTTGAGAGGCCGTCAGCTGAGTTTCAATTGGGCTACTCAACGCTGACTATGAACGGGGCAATGGAAATTGTCAGCTGGACACCGGCGAGGGGAAGGGGGAGGGGGATCTGTAGAGGGGGGGCTGTGGTGTACAGCGCAGCGACAACAACGCTGTTGGTTTCACTCTGCCGGGGGCCCCATTATACACACTTAAATTTAACTTTTATGCTGTAAACTGCGAAGCGCTTTGTTTGTTAATCAAAACGCAAATTATGGACAGAGAAGCTGAGGCCGTGGCAGAGGCACGAGTTGCAGAGATCTGTGGGCACAGATTAGCTCAGCTCAGCTCAACACAGAGGCACAGAGTCTGCCACAGATTTATTCAATTACACACAAAGCATAGATAACTTACGATAACTGTAAAATCAGCCCGAATGGTTGGGGTGGGGGGATGCACACACACAAACACACAAACACACACACAGACACAACAAACAAGAGACACCCGTCAGACTCTAAAGGTTCAATAGAATGGAGGGCACAGACCCATTATGCTGCCATATTGTCACCAGCATCCGCTCGGGACTTACATTTACATAATGTGCGCCCATTGTAGAAAAGTGAAAATATGTGTATTTGAACTTTCGTTTGTGGTTGGTCAGTCGCTTGAAACAATCTTCAAAATTGCTAAAACAAACAACACGACTCGAAATTGGCACCTTTCAATCCGTAGAACTGACAACAGAGCCTTGACATATTCAGCAATGCTTCCGCATGTATTCGAAACCCGAATAAAAATCAGCTTGTAATCCGAGCCGAAGAAGGTCTTTGAAACATAAAGAATCAGAAAACTAGTAGAAAATGCAATCGGCAACCAGAATGAAATCATTTAAGCTGTAACAACGAATAATATATGCACTATAGTTGAAAAAAAAATAATTTAAAAAAAATTGAGCATAGTATTCTACTTAAATTGAGATATACTTCTAGTAATATAAAATTCTAAAATTCGTTTCCTGTTTAAAAAACTGCAACTAATGTACTACAAAAGAAAAAGATTTTTCTTTGGAATTTTCGAAACTAGTTCAAAGTTTATTTATGTTTATAGAAAGGTTTCCATAGCACTAAAACATTTAAAGTTTATTTTAACGATTTTTTTTTTTAAGAAAAAGGCTTGCAGAATATTTTAGACTAAATCACAAAGTTTGTTTCGCTACGCTAGTTCGAGAGTGTTGAGCGTTTCGCTCTATGAACGATGCGTTTACAGTTTAGTTAGATAGCTTAGCTACAGTTGCGGCGAAACAGTTATGATTATATGTGTCAATAACAACAACAATAATGCTTTTATTTGCACAAGTATTTAATTTATGTGAAAAAGTTTGATTTATCCCTAAAAATGTATTTATTTAATTTAAATATATCTTGCAGTTGGTTTAAAATGAACAAAAAATTTTAAATGAATCAAATAAAAAAATTGCATAAAATAAAAGTATAGCTTACATTCTATAAAAATGTTATCAAAAATAACTGCTCATCAAATAAGTTAGCAAAGTTTAATAAAAAATTTTAAAAATTTAAATTAAAATGAATATTGTTTTTTTAATTTTTAAAATTAATAAAAATTACAAAATTATTAATTTAAGATTATAATCAAAGTTGTTTATTTTATTTCATAATACTTATATAGAAGCAATTAGAAAGTTTGTTCCGATAACTTTACGGCTTTTTAAATAGGAACTGCATTTTATGAATATATACTATCAGTTTTCTTTATTTCCGTAAAAATTAAATGAGCACAAATATATGAGAGTAATTATGGGCTTGGTAGGGTTACAGACCTGTTAAGCAAGCGGCTATTGTCGGGTTTTTGCCAAGGGTATTGGCCTAAAACGTAGCCAGTAATGGGCAGACAAAGACGAGCAGACAATCGCATGAAATACCAGGGCCAGTTGCCGTTGTTGTTGCTGCTATTGTAGCTGTTGCTGTTGCTGTTGCTGTTGCTGCTGTCGATGTCGATGTCGATGCCGATGACGCTGACGGTGACGATGATGATATGCGGCACGATTATAGGAAATGGGTCAGACAATACACTGGCACAACAGTGTAACTACCTTGTCAAGGCAGGTTGAATGTTTACCGTTTAACAGCACTCACACACACATACCAGCACACACACACACACACTTAACACACAACACTGCAGTTACAGATTGGTCTTCATGTTTGGTTAACACGCGCAGAGGCGTGGTTGGTGTGGTGGTGCGGTGGTGCAGTGGTGCGGTGATACATTATGGGTTTCTGGCCAGCCTTTGCTTAGGCGCGCGAATTTTAAACGTCTCTCGCCAGAGAGCAACAGCAGAAGAGAGCGAGAAAGGGAGAGAGAGAGAGAGAAAGAGGGAGAAAGAGAAGGGGGCAAAATCATGCTATGAAAAAGTTGATTTTCAAGAAATTTCACTTTAGAATGAGGCGGCGGACGATGTTGCTGACCGAAAAAAACTGGATTCCCTGGGAAGCTCCATTGATAAATTTACAGTTACGTGATGAAGACCGCTCGATTGTCAGATGGCATCGAGTTGTTTAAACTTTAATTATACGGCAGCTAGTTGCTGTTCGTTTGATGGCCGCTCAAAACAGCGGATATGATTCGATAATATCATGAACTGAAAAAAAACCTGTGCCAATTTCGTGGGGCATTTTAACACATTTCTTAACACGACAACAACAACAGCAACAGCAACACTAAATGCTTCGTCAGGGAAAGAAATTTAAAATACAAGTGACCAAAGAAAAAATATAAAAAATAAATAAAAAACGAAAAAAAGGTTAAAATGTTACTCTTTCGCTCGTTGCTCGCTCTTCAGTTCATTATCTCGTCCTCTCTTTCTCCCTCTCTCTGTCTGGAAATAGATTTTTGCTGTACGTCAAATGAAAACGAAAGTTTGAACATTTCGTTTAACAAAAATAAGAAAAAAACTTCAAAATTTAAATACGTCGAAAGAAAAAAAAAAAAAATAACATATTGCGGAATTTAGATATTTAAAAGTGAAAGCCATGGGCTGGCCCCAGCTTTGGACTTGAATTTGAGACGCATTTCAGGCAGCCGCAGCCGCAGCCGCAGCCTCACTTCAAACGTCCGCATTTCGAGATGTTCCCTTCAAAGAAAAACAAAAAAAAAAATTATAAATAAATAAAAAATAGCCATGCGTTAATCGTCGCAACGTGTCGCATTTACAGTTCCCTGTCTATGTTCAATATTTAGACAGTGTTTAATTTGATTTTTGTTGTTGTTGTTTCTTTTTATGGTAATTAGCAAAAAACATTACGTTTGCATACGGTTGGGTACAAAGTTTTCTCAGCTCGCTAAAAATGGGAAAAGGGGTGGGTAGAGGAAGCAATAGGGGAAGTCACTGATGCTGTTTACATGTGACAACTTGAACCCTGATCGATATAGCTACGCTGCCCTTATTTGTAGGGTGTGTTTCTTAGCCTTTCTGGTTCTAGTGAAATGGTAATTTTTGCTTTTATTGCTGTTTGAGTTTGACTACGTAAAATAAAACAACAATCACTTAGCAACATTTGCATTTGCCGTTGTTGTTGTCGTTCTTTTGTTGACAAATTGATTCAATACTTTACAACTTTAGCTTAGTGAAAAGATGACGCGTCAAAATGTTTTTTGGTCGAGCTTATCGGTTGTGCTGGCAACCAACAAAACTACATTTAACTAACATCCTTTTATTCTAAATATGCAAATAGATTGCTTTAGTATTGGTGAGCTTTTGCAAGCTCAGCTTGTGAGTAAAGGCAGACGCAGAGCTTTGACCTGTATGTGTCGCTTGTAGGTGTGAAAAGCTGTCGCTAATTTGTAGCCGCAACTTTACAGCGCATCTGACTAGCCGCTAAAGTCTGGTCGAACTTTTGAATGTTCCTAGTCTGATGATGTGCGAAAATCTGTCAATCAAATCGTTGTCGCTTTCGGGTTTCAGTACCAAACAGCACTTGGATATTTTGCATATAGAATGCCTGTCAACGGGCAGCACGGTGCGCATTCGCTAACTGTCATCGACATCGACAGCAGTGTCTCGGTTTTAGCCGCTTTTCTGTTTGGTTAGTTCCTCAATTGCCAAACGCCTTGCCGCTGCCTGGTCGGCTGGCTTAAGCGGCTTAAAGTCTTTGCCCAGTTTTGTTCTATTGTGCGTTAAATTGAATTGCGGCTCAGCTCTTAAGTGTGTTTGTGTATAAAAGGATATAAGTGTAGTGCCGTCTGTAGTTTCGCGTCACAGCATTGCATTCGAATCTAAATTTGTATTCGAATTGCTGGCTGCCGTCCAAGGACAAAATTCGACGTCACCGGGCCCTGCCAGAATTGGCCAAAAATTGATGTTGGCCCACCCGTTTTTTGGGGCTTCCTCACGCACATGCCGCACATGTGTCGAAGGCAACAACTATTTTTAGGCAGTGGCTCGGATGACATTTCGACAGATAGACAGCCACAGCTGGCTGGCAGACTCTGATGTGGGTTCCCAATTCGATAGACTTGAGCTAAATATAAATAATTCCAATTTTTGCGAAGGTTTCCTTTCCGTCGCATGCATATAAAGTTCAATTTAATAGTAAATTAATAAAAAGTTTTTTTTTCGTCCACTCTTGCTAGGCTTTAATTAAATATTATAAACATATTAAATTTATATTGTTTTTCTAAATTTCCAGCACAACTCAGCAGCTTCTGTCGCCTCTTCCACAAATACACTTGAATAAATACTTGGACACACCGAACTATTTTTGGTTTTAGGCAGCTTCCATCCTCACTCTTCGCCTGCCCCTCAACCTGCCGAGCAACTGAGGTCGACAGCAATACGAAAATGGAAAGACGCTCAACGGCGGCAACAGCAACACTTACGGCAAAATTCTGTGAAATTTAATTGCATATTAAACAATACAATTAAGCTGAAGCTACCAATTAGCAGAGCTGTGTTCCAACTAAAAAACAAAAGAAAAACTTCCCCCAGAAAACTATAGAACACTTCCAAACATCAAATTCGAAGCGAAACTTGAACAATAACAATAATAATTAATAATTTTAGTCGAAGAACTAAATGAGAGCGCACATTGCAAACAATAAAACTGCTTCCTAATTAAAGTTAGTGCGAGGGATATTATAAGGACAACACACATACATATATAAAATAAAGGACAACCACACGTAACGGCAGCAGCAAGAGCAACAACGCAACGAACATGTCACACGCCGTCGCCAAGAAAACAGATACGGAAAACTGCATCAGCAGCAGCAGCAACAGCAACAGCCTCAAACAGTCGCCACAGCCCGCACAGCAACCGCACAGCAGCACTAGCAGCAGCAATAGCAACAGCAGCAACTGCCTCAACAACAACAACAGCAGCAGCAGCAGCAGCGATGCAGCGTTTTCATTGCTGAACGGCGGACACTCATCGCATCAGCGCAGCAATGGACTCACCGCTGCAGCGCACGCAGCTGTCAGCTATGCCAGCGCCGGCAGCGGAAGTGGCAGCGGTGGCAACGTTGGCGCTGCCGGTGCGGCCGCAGCAGTAGGCCTTAATGCGGCACTGCTCAGCGGCGGCAGCGGCAGCGGCAGCGCGCCGGCCACAGCGCTGCCCAGCAACGGGGGCCTACAATCGCCCTACGAGCGCTACAGAGTCGACGATTCCAGCTATGTGCCCATTGGACAGTTCTATGCGGGACGCAGCGTATTCATTACAGGCGGCACTGGCTTTATGGGCAAGGTGAGTTATCGATCAATTGATTCCTTTAAGATGTGTAGCTGGATCGTATTTTTCGTGTTAAGTGAGCAATCGATTATGGAATCGAGCGATTAATTTTATATGTCTGCTGCCGTGATTGTGATAAATTGAACTATCGATAAAATCGGCTAAATTCGAATTTTCAATCGTTCCGTTTATTATGGGTCAAATTAATAATCGATTGTTCATTGGTTACGACAACTTAATAATTAAAGACTCGAATAATCGGTGAGCTATCGATTAATAGATTTATTTTAGAAATCTTAGCTGGATCGATTTTTCGTAATCAGTTTAGTAATCGGCTATTCACTCCTACGATTTATTTCGATTGTTGGTTTATTACCTGTAATAAATTACGTAAAAATTATTGTTTATTTGTTACGATAAATAAAAAAACAATCGATTAACTGTAAGAATGGAACTAATTATCGCGTACGGTCGTGCTTAAAGAGAAAAAGATACCTGATTCGATAATTGATTTTATTCGTGTTTGCTTAAGAATTGAATTATCGATTATGTTCGTTTTGTATTAATTAATTATGTTCAGAATGGAAATATTCTCCTTCGCTTCACTTTTTGTTAACAATATATGAAGAAATGAGTCCCTAATATATTGAGGCTGAGAAATTTAATGCAAATGCTTAAAGCTCAAATACTCCTTTAAAGCAAAACTTCAAATGCTATGAATACACCTGTTTCCCTAACTGCGAATTTAACTAGTTCGCTTAAACGTATTTTATAGCCTACTTAGGCGGGCAGCACGCAGCACATCAGAGCACGCATCACACATACGCCACGTGCGCCGCATGCAATTATTATTGGCTTTATTTGCATCATGGACTGTTGAACTCAACCTTATGGCTCTGGGTCACACCTAGCAACCGCAGACGAACGAATCGAGTTTGTTTTGTGCGACTTTAAAATACATAGTTAAATGCAAATCAACATCTCGACAAAACAGCAAACAACAACTGCGTGTGGGCGCAACGAGATGTTGAGTGCTTTAGAGCTGAAGTGAGCGGAGCATTGCAGCGGCATCTCAGCCGTAAAGTCTGCTGTTGACTCATCGTCCTGGCATGTCTATGGCCCATACATTGCACACACACACGCACAAGGACAAACACATATGCTACAACAGTTCTAATTGTTCGTCAAATATGTGTGCGTGTTGGATATGGGCGCGTGATAGAAAACTAAATAGTTACGAATATTATTATTTGAGACAATGCGACATTTAGAAACTTTATAGTTTACCTATTTTAATCTGTAATAATTTCCATTTATTTTAAACAAAAATTCATTTTTTTCAAATTACTTTCAACTACAACTTTGCTATTTTTGATAATATTTATCCGAAATTTTATAATTGAAAATATGCATTTATAGCTTAATTTTATCACTTTAATGCTAATATATTTACCATATTTTGCAAATTTTTTTGATCGTGTACGCACGATGTATTCGTGTCACGAAGGCAAGCACACAACAATATATCCTACGGCTGTTGTGCCAATTTCAGTCATTGTGTTGCATATGTGAGTGCGAGTGTGCGTGCGTGTTCGTGTGTGTTTGTGCGTGTGTGTGTGTGTGTTTGTGTGTGACTTGCATGCCTCCTGCCTGCGTCATTATGACATGTAATCGCTGGCACCGGCGCCGCTTAGACTGCTGCTCAATTGCACAGTGTGGCAAACACATTTTATATCGCTGGGGCGCAGCAGTAATCGATTTTGTAATCGAGTTGCCAGGACCCACTGTAATTTAACTGCTTTAGCCTGCCACCTGCACGTCTCAACCCGACGACCACGCCCCAACACACACAAACAGCCCACACTGTTGTGACTATTATTGTTGTCTGCTTGTAATTTCTATACAATTTTCACTCTATTTTTGTTTTTGTTTTGCATTTGGTTTTTTCTTTTTTTTTTTTTGGGGCGTGTCGAGTTGCGTGCACTTCTTGTCAATGTCCTTCGCACTCATTACATTCGTGAATCGCTATTGATAACTCCCGAAGTACATTTAACCGTTCATTTGATGTCGTTTGACTGTTCACTTGTCAGCCACTTGAATCAGTCTTTAGGGGTGTAGTCGATGGCGGGTTAGCCGTAATTATAGTTTATGGCCTAATGGATATAATCTATTTGTATAGAAATGGGGTTAGTTTGCCAAGGGACCAAATTAAATTGATTGCTCAGAAGCAAGTGTTGCCCAAAATAACAATGTTATCTGTACCTGTCTAGTTAGCTTATAAGGCCAACTAATCGGTAATCGGATAAAGTTCAAAAGCTTTTCAATAATTATTCAAGATTTTGCACAACAAAATTCACCAATTTATATATATTTTATAATTTTTTTTATCTTTCCAGGTGCTTGTTGAAAAACTGTTGCGTTCATGTCCGGATATAAGAAATATATATCTGTTGATACGACCGAAACGCGGTCAGGAGGTTTCGGCACGCCTTACGGAACTCCTAAATGCACCGGTAAATAGAAAGATATTTATTGGCCATTAAGTTAAAAAGAATAATTCTCCTATGTCAAATATATTTTTATATAATTAATTTTCTTATCCTCAGCTTTTTGAATCATTGCGTCGCGAGAAGCCCAAGGAATTAAGCAAAGTCATACCCATATCCGGCGATATAACATCCGAGGAGCTGGGCATCTCAGAGAGCGACCAGGTGTGCACAACAACTAGCAAAAGTTAAAGCTCATGATGCTAACTAGATATTATTTCTTATATATATTTTTTAGTCCCTACTTTGTCGCAACGTTTCCGTTGTATTTCACTCAGCTGCCACAGTGAAATTCGATGAGAAGCTCAAATTGTCAGTCACAATCAATATGCTGGGCACGAAACGTTTGGTCGAGCTCTGTCATCGCATGATGTCGCTAGACGTGAGCCACGCCCCCCTTGAATACTATAAGCCCTACTAAAACGCGTTCTATTGCAGGCACTAATTCATGTATCCACTGCCTATTGCAATTGCGATAGAACCGATGTATCAGAGGTTATTTATGCACCACCATATAATCCCGATGACATCATTTCATTAATCAATTGGCTTCCGGAGGATATACTCGATCAGGTATGTCTGAACATTCATGTAAACCTATATAGCGTACTTAGCCGATCTTCTGACTATTCCTTCAAGCTGACACCGCGCCTCATTGGCAAACGCCCCAATACGTACACATTTACAAAAGCCTTAGCGGAGCATATGTTACTTAAGGAGGCTGGAAATCTGCCCGTTGCCATTGTAAGGCCATCAATTGGTAAGTATAGTATATCGATAATTCGGTATGATTTAGCAATAACAATATTGTGTGACAGTGACTGCCAGCCTGAATGAGCCCTTTGCCGGTTGGGTGGATAACTTCAATGGGCCAACGGGTCTAGTCTCGGCGCTGGCCAAGGGCCTGTTCCGCACAATGATGTGCGAGAAGAACTATGTGGCCGATATGGTACCTGTCGATATTGTGATTAATCTAATGATTGCCGCTGCCTGGCGCACAGCGACGCGCAAATCCAATAATTTACTCATTTACAATTGTTGTACCGGTCAACGCAATCCCATCATATGGTCTGAGTTTGTCAAATATGCCATGTCCAGCGTGCGCAAACATCCCTTGGGTACGTTCTATATCTATTCCATAATTGGAGCTTTAATGTTGATTTCCATATATACATATATGCTTTATAGAGGGCTGTCTGTGGTATCCAACTGGTGATCTGCGCATGAATCGTCCAATGAACACGCTGAATTGTATATTGAAACATTTTCTACCAGCCCACATACTGGATGCAGTGGCTCGCATAATGGGCAAAAAGCCGTTGTAAGTACTTAAAGCTGTGCTAGTAAAAGCTTTTCAAGCCCCAAAGCTTTCACACAGACAAGGCAAAACCCACCAATATTAATGCAGAATATTAATCTATCTTCTTCTTCACGTTTCAGTGTTGTTAACGTACAAAACAAAATTGCCAAAGCTGTCGAATGCTTAGAATATTTTGCCACGCGTCAATGGCGTTTCAAGGATGACAATGTGAACGGCCTGCTGCATACGCTCAGTCCCAAGGATCGTGAGATTTTTGTATTTGATGTGCGCAATATTAACTGGGATAAATACGTGGAGCGCTACGTGTTGGGCTTCAGGGAGTTTTTGTTCAAACAGAGGCCCGAATCGCTGCCCGCCAGCAGAAAGCGCATGGTCAGGTGTGTGAAAACCGAACAATTTTGTTGCTTATAGAGTTAATCTATAGTATTATAATCCCTTTTGCAGACTATACTATCTGCACCAGCTGATAAAAGTGGTCGCTGTGCTGCTCACCTGGCGTTTTCTAATGTCGCGTTCGAAGCGTTTGAATGATTTATGGAGCGCATTTCTGGAAAATGCTTTAAAGATCGCGCGCCTAATACCATTTTTGTAATAAACCGGCAAACTGATGGCCGAGACAACAACAGCAGAAATCTTGTCTGGTGATGTTCTTCTTTGCAATTTCTAAATGCTTTAACATTTTAGAGGTTTTTAGCAAATAATTATTATCATATTTTTATATATGTTAAACAAGTAAAACAAAACCAACCATAAAACAATGCATCGGGTTAATCAAATGGCATTTGCGCGCATCCGAATAGAAGCAAACAGGAAACAAAACAAAACACAAATGCAACAAATGCTGGTGCAAGTGCAGGTGCAATGGTGCAAGGGGTCAGCGCATACAGGTGTGTGTGTCTGCTGTCCGCTGTCCGCTGTCGGCCGTCAGGTGTGACGCAACTGTGCAATTTTTGAGATATTTATATAAATGCCTCTCCAGGGTGTCGGTTCTCTCGTTGGCGAGTTGAAGAAGTAATTTTTGTAAATTTTGTGCAGTCATTTAAGTAAAAGTAAAGCTAATATAATACAGACTAAAGGGTATATAATATATATACATATAAAATATTCCACCTTCGCGAACACATACAACAAAACAAAAACAAAAACAAAAACAGAAATCCTAAACAAAAAACTTTTGGAACGACGATAAATTCGTACTAAATTTATTACGAATATATGCGTAGGCATATAGGAAATTAAAACGATGTCAAAGATAATGAAGCAATTTGCAGTAATTAGTAAATCCGAATACTTTTGCAAGAAAAGAAAACAAAACTATTTAACAAATTTAATAAAACAAAAAACAAAAAACAAAACAATTTGATTAGAGAGAAAACAAAACAAAAAACACTATAAAAATGGCTTGTTATTGCTTTAAATTACATAAAAGTAAAGTAAACTATGCTAATTAATTAATTATAAATATTATTACTAGTTTTAACATTTTTACAATTACAATTAAGTTTTCAATTTATATATTACAAACAAACAAAAAAAACCACAAAGCAAAAACAAATATATACACGACAAAAAAAGAAACCGATAAGAAAAAACAAAAAATGCAGTTTATAAATATACAAAATTCAATTTATGTATATGTACTATATTATGAAAAAATATGGCAAAAATGAAACAAAAAACAAAACCAATAAATAATTAAAAAATATATTTATATAAACATCAAACATAATTTCTTAGTATTTGCAGCCCAAAATTTAAGCGTAATCAACAAAACAAAAAAAATTCAAAGTGAAGTTAAAACAAAAATTATATATACAAATATGTATATATATATAACTGAGCGAAGTTTTTGACATGAGATTGTATACACAATTAGCGAAACGTCATTATTAAATTTATATTATAAATTAATGAAAAGAACGAACAAAGTGGAATTCAACTTGAACACACACAAAGAACATATAGTAAGAACATTCCATCCAGTTAGTAGCAAACACAGGGACATCCAATTCTCTTAGATCTTTCCCGTATTCTGCGCCGCATTTCCATTAACTTAAACTCCAAATCGAAATTGTTGTCCGAGCTTTGAATTGGTTAAGATAACTCAAAAGTGTTTGGGGTCTTTACACATAGAAGACATTTCGTGCAATTAATAATTTTTATGTTTAAACTAGAATTTATTACGATTTATTTTAAACGATTATATATACATACGTTTTGTAAATTGCAGCGCATCAATAAAAAATACACTTCCAAAATAATGAAAAAACCAAACTTCTTAATTTGTTTAATTGCTAATACCTTTGCTAATTGCAGATAACTTGACAAAAAGTTAGAAAACTCGACTTTATTCCTTTGATTTTTTTTATAACAGTTATATAAATTAGAACCTAGAGAAAATATAAACTAAAACTATAATAAATTAATAATGAAAAGTGAAATAAAAATCTATGCAACAAATTGTAAAATGCTATATAACGGTTTTAGTTCTTATTGGCATGCATATAATTGAATTTAGTAATTTTTCATTAGAGCCGAAGAAAACTGAACAAAAAAAAAGGAATATAATAAAAAATTTAATAAAAACCAATAAGGAAATTGTAAACAAAAACTGTTTCAATGGGTTGGCGGAAATAAAACCAATATTAGTTTTTTTTTTTTGTACACATGAATTTTCATTTATTATTATTTATTTTTCACTTCAGTTTTCACAATTCATGCGCTTACACGCTACCGTCTTTAAAATTGTCGTTTACTTTGGCTTTCGTGATTTTCAATATACTTAAATATTCCATTTTTGTTTTCGTCTTTTATTAGCTTTGTCGTTTGTGAGATGTTGTGATTATGGATTTAAAAGAGCAATATCATTTTAATTCTCACCATAGACAAAACAAGAACCAAAATTAATAATGTTCCATACAAAAATGCAATTTTTATATGTTTATTTATATATTTATATATATTGAAATTCTGTTTGTGTTTTCAATTAAATTGTACACAAACTTTTTCACAGGGGCTTGATTTTTTGAGACATGAGAGTATTTGAGAGGTGGTTTTAAATTTTTGTTTTTGTATTACTTTTAAGTAGAATTTTTAACAAATCATAAGTAGTTCACTAACTCAAGCATATTTTGAATATTTAAAGAGTTCGTTTTGGTTTAATTATATGAATTTTAAAAGAATAATATTTCGATTGAAAGAGATTCGATTGAGAATTTGTTCAGCAAAACCTTCATTTCTTATATGTATGCAATTTTTATTGTTTATAATGTGCTTTGCTTGCGTTTTATGTAATTTTAGTAAACACTAAATGGACTTTTTGTTGTATGCTTAAGTGCCGTTCATTTCATTTCATTTCATTTTATTTATTTATTTAATTCTCAACTATCAATTTGTCTCTTTCAAGCGTCCCCTAGCCCACACCACATGTTTTTCATATTTTCAAATATTATTATAGCACACTTTTCACTTTTTCACTTTTCACTAACTGCCTGTCGATCTAAACTCACATTTTCGCTTACAAAATGTTGTTCTAGTCTTTACGTTTCGGTTTTCTTCATCTTCATCAACATCTTCAATAATTCATCATTTTCATAATACTTTGTTTTTGGTTTCGTTTTGCTTTAAGTGTAACAAAATAAATTACCATTTAAATGAAAACCTTCAATTTTACTTTATAATATTTAATATTTTTTATAGCTAGAACTAGTTTACGCCTGTACCTTTATTTATTTTGTTATATTTTGCATTCAATTAGATTTTGTAACCCTCTTTTTTTGTATTTTTTTTGTTAAATATTATTTTTAAGTATATAAAAAATACTATTTATTGTTTTTTTTATATACTTGTATATTATTATTCTTTTACGCTTAAATAATTCGCACTGTTTACAGTATATGTTGTATATTTGTTTTCATAAATTTCGTTGCGATTTTTATTGTTGAGCAGTGAAGTGTATCCCAAAAACTACTGATATTGGTTGGCGGCATATGCTTTAAATCAAATCAAAAGATACTACTTTCAATATATTATGTATAAATATATTATTTGGGCACTTAAATATATCGTGAACTGCGCGCCAACATTAACAATATGGTATTTTATGGTATGGTATGGTATTTGTGATAAATATGTAACTCTTGTCAGGTTCTGGACTTAGGTACACATGGTAAGTCATCAGGGTACAATGTGGATATTTTAATGTGACTAAAATGCCAAATGAAAAGCAAACTCAACGAAAGCTGTTAATGGTGGAGTATAAAATGATGGCATACCATTCGATAATTGATCTTAATATATGTATATATATATATATATATATATATGCAATTTCGAACCATCCACTACAGCCACTAAAAATACAAAATGAAAAGAAAATTCGAAAGCTACAGACGAGTACGACTATG
>SCDT01001214.1:0-25188 GCA_004143765.1 Drosophila melanica
GGGTGAACACAAAAAAATATATATATATATAATATATATTTTATATACTAAAAGCTAATGAAAAACTAAAACGAATATAAATTTATATAATTGTACTCAAATTTATATTCAGTGTTTAAACAATAACCGCAAAAAAAACGAATGATTGAAAACAAAACAAAGCACTTTATATTATACTCGTGTATATTATCTACAACAAAAAAATTATTATTAAAACTTAATAATTGCAATTAACTGAAAGCGCGCAGTCAAACAAACCTCTACAGAAAATTATCAACACAATTAAATTGTAATTTTCCCAGCTTGCTTCTTTTTTTTCTCTCATTTTATTTAGCACTTTTTTTCTGACGTCGTTTTTACTGTTGTTTGTGGCAACAACAACAACAACAATAGCTGCGAACCGACGCACGGCTGTACAGGGTGTTCCGAGTCAAGAAATTAGCAGTGAATTCAATAATACGTCAATAGTTAAGCCGAATGCAAATAAAAACCAAACACGTGTTTCCACATAGCTGCATATTTAGCGTACACATGTCGTGTTTTGCGGGAGGGTTGATCGAAAAGTTTATAACACTTCTAACAAGTTTTATACGCTGAAACAGGTTAGAAGAATCAAATCACGTTTATTTGCACAAAAAATAGTTGTGCTTTAATCAAAAAGAAAACACTTTTATATACTCTAACAACAATCAAATTTAGTCTGCCTTTATTTTACAGTTAATCGAACAAAACCGCAACAGCGAGTAATTAATGCATTTCAACTTGACATATATACGACCCCTTTATAATTCTATATTTTGCCTTGAAATTTGCGACAGCTTTATAATTTTATATATTTGATAAAACGACGCCCGTATAAACTCTATGTGGGTAATTCTATTCTATTAAAAGTTTAATTATTTCATTTTTAATTTAAAAAAAACTCTTATTTAGATCAAATTACTATTTTTTATAAAACCTTTGTGAATAGTTGATCGAAAATTGAAGTGTATGATAAGAATTATTAATAAATTTCCCAATTTCCCAATTTTTCCCAAGTACTTTTTGGTACAGGTATTTATGAAATGACCCTCGTCTATGCATATAAATGCACGCAAACACTTTTGTGTACACTTGTCACGAGAGTGACAGAGAGAGATAGAGAGAGAGAGAGAGCGAGAGCTCGTTTAGCATTGTAGCTTTGATTTGGATAGGGGTTTATTGATCTTGTCGTTAATGATTGCAAATGAATATTTCTGATCAAGTCAGGGACAACATTGCCAGACTGTTTGCTTAAAGTGCACATTTGCTAAAATCGGCGAATGACAGAGTCGCTTATCAGCTTTGTGAATTGCCCTGAACTTGCGACTGAGTAACAGGTAACAGTTAACAGGTGTAATTTTTTAACTTTTGGTCTGTTCTTTGTTGGACAGTGTAGGTTAGCTCAGATTCCGTTGGCAGTCGACTTTGATTGACGCTCAACGCATTATCGTTGGCTAAGGCAATGGGATTAAGTCAAGTTCCTTCCACTCGAATCTGTTGTTGGTCAATGCCAAATGCCTCTTGATCAAATAAACAGTATTAAGTTCGCCCCTTTACACAATCAAAGATTAAACTCAATGTCAAGTACAGGATATTGTTCACACAATCTCTCCGATAAACTCTTATCTCATTGGCCCACAGACGGGTGCTATGTTTATCTGATCAGATCAGAGAGGTCGTCGCCAATGTCAAAGGTGGAGAGACCAAAGCACAATTATACCAACTCAAGGCAATTAACAATTGGAAAGAGCAGAGTTCGCGAACTTTGTAGAATGCCTGCAATTTGAATGGATTCGTAATACGCAAAAAAGATTTAGCCTTAACTTGAATTTTGGCAGTCGGCTTTAAAAACCAGTTAATTCAGCTGTAGTCCGGGCCATGCAGGTTACTCGCCAAAAAATAAAAAATATAGAAAAATATATAAATTAATACAAAAATACAACAAACATTAAGATCAATCTAATTGAGCGAAAATTTACAAATATTTATATACTCCGTTTTCTGTGGAAAACAGTGTATTTTGGTTTGGATTTAATGCAGCTTTTCTCTGTTTCATTTGGTTTGCATTAATCGAATAGTTTATGGTAATTAGCTGATTTGGCAATTAAATTACTATTCGCATTATAGTAAATGTCGTCCTTGAATCTTGATCTTTAGCACGAATTTACATAGCCTGAACGGGTTTTCTAACTTAAATTCTGTCAGATTTCAGTCAGCTGAGCAATTGGTCACAGACGTTAATCAAAATCAAATAAAATATATAAATCCAATTTGTTAAATAAGAAAACTCAACTAAAAGCAAATGTTATTTTGATTTGATCAGATAAAAATAACATTTATTTCTCGTTATATTCAATCTATCTTAACGTTTATTAACATTCATTTGGTATTGTAATCAGTTAAAACAAAACGTTCTTATAAAACGTGAATCTCGTAATGCAATCGAATATAACCCGGGGAAAACGGATAAGTCCCATTAATCATATTTGCTTTCTGGAAACAATTGTGCGACGATTTTGGAATATCTTTTTTTAGTATGCAAACAAAATGCAAGCAAAATCAACTAAAAACCGGAATTATTTTGGCTCTTTATTGTGCGGAATCGGAAACAATGTTAAAATATGCATGAAATAGATCTGTTGTGATAACTTTTCAGAAATGCCAAACACGTCGCAACTGGCGTCTATTTGTCATCAACTATTTGTCATTAACTATTGAAAAGTCCATTACACCCGTTCAAATATTTGTACAGCAACTCATTCAGCCCCAAAAAACAATGGAAATGACCTTGGTTTTTGGGCGTTTTTCCATATTTATCAGTAAATACGAAATAAATATGAATATCTCAAGTTTATCTTCCTTGTTCGTCAGATTGTGTTCGAATCTATTGATAATTAAAGAAAAAGTGATCAACTTGATCATTTAAAGCTATCAATTATGTCGCATTTGAGTCATGCTATATATATTAGCTATATATATCAAAAGTCAAAGCATGCACTAATTCTTGATTCTTGATTACTATCCGATTTAATTGTCGCGATATTTTGCTAATAATATCACGACTCCAATTAAACTATTGATTACGTTTTTAATGTCGTCAACGTCACAATTAAAAAAAAAATAAATAAATAAAAAAAAAATAGACAATGATATATTCTCTCTTTCCCACAAACAAATTGCACAAGTGTTTCGTTACGCTTTGCGGCCAATTGGCAAGAGAATTAAGTGTCTTTTGTTTCTAAACAGCGAGCGAGCGAGACAGAGTGTTGGCGAGAGTGGGAGAGAGATATAGTTAGTTGTATAATCGCTTGAGACTGGAATAAGTAATATGTACTTAGATTTCAAACAATAATATACTAAAGCACATTCCACGTCGAAACAATACATCATTTGCTTGTTTGCCGGAATACAAAAAAAAAAAGAATGAGATTGAATATAGTGTGTAATACGGACTATATGCTAAACCCTAGCCAAGTGAATATTAACTAAATGCGACAAGTCGCTGAAAGTGCGACATGCGACTCGAGACATGCGAGATATATATATGCATATAATTTCACAGTACATTTTCCGGTCAATGAACAGAACCCGAAAAAAAGAAATTTATATATATTTAGTATACAGCTCTTTTCATAAACAGATCTTTGTGAAGCCAATTTCTATATTTTGATGACGTTGTGGGTATTATTTCGGGTTGATAGACTAATCCGTATTCAGCAAATCAGTTCAATTAAGACTTGTTATAGCCGTGCTCGTGTACGTAACTACGGATGTACGTACGTACGTATCTGAAAAAACGTTGCGACGTAATTTCTGTCCATTATTTTGTACAGTGGAACCGTACCTTTTACAGTTATATATTACGGTATTTGATTTTTATGTTTTTTTAGGTTATATTATTTTATACGCTAACTGCATTAACGTACTTTCCCGTACGAACGTCTGATCTAATATTCCTATTCGCGATATAAATAAACAACTCGATTTAAATATGTATATAGTACGTCTAAAACGATATTTAGATTAACGGAAACTTTTTGTTGGCCGGTCTGGTCTAGCCCCAAAGGTTTGCTATAAGGGGGTTTCCGCTTTTCTCAAATCAGTCTGACACTAAACGCAAATGGGCCGCAAACGGTTAATTATTTGGATTTCTGTGCTGCCGATTTAATTTACATTTTTAGCACCCTTTTTCCTTATCCCTTGTTGTTGTAGTTTCCATTCCCGTTATCAGGCAAGCCCTCAATGACGCGTCCAGTCATATCATAAACCCGTGCATTCGGATACGTACTCGTGTGTGTATTCCGCGATAATTGTGCTGTGCACATACAGTAAAGCCCGGTTAAAGTGCTTAGCTCTATGATTTTCGATTTCCAATGAAAATTAACCGCAGAATTTTATTGTATTAATAAGTAAAAAAACTATTTCTATAAATAAAATTAACAAGTATGATTGAATTTTCTCTAATTTGAACCAGTTTTTAAATATGATTCAGGCTAGAACCTCAGACTTTTTTAAAGTTTATTAATGGTTGGCGTCTCGATAATTGTGAATAACTGATTTCGATGATTGGCGGATAAAGTCACCTTAAACTGCTTAAACTGAACTGCATACTGTTAAAAAGTATTATTTCTGACTACATAATTTGCTGTAAAGAAATAAATTAATACCTTCAATAACAATATTTCGTATTGTACTAAAATATACAACAACAAAAAATCCTTTTATACCCCAAATAAGTACCTCGTACGTGTGCCAGACCCACATTTTAATCAAAAGCAAAAAGTGCAAATGCAAATAAAGAGAAACGATAACTACAGCATTAAGTATAATAACAACAACAACAACAGCTACGGGCTAACGGATAAATTAAAATACCGAATCTACCTCGGCTTCGGCTCAGCTACAATTGCTACTAAACCGATTTAAAAATAGAATATCCGCTTAACGCCCACCTCGTTCGTTCCCTCGTTCGGCTGCGACCCGACGCTGTCGTGTGCCGATCACCGATTACTTGCTCTTGATCGGCAATAATAATAATGGCGCTGCCTCTGTCGCTGCCGCAGCCGCTGCCGCTATCGCTGTCGCGTCGTCGTCGTCGTTGTCGTTCGGCAATTTATTTTATAAAATGAAAACGGCCGAAACAGTTAGAAGTATTCTTGCACTGACGGGGCGCAGGTTGTGTCTGTGCTGTGTTGGCGGAAAGTGCAGCTGAGCGCGCGAATTTTCGTTATCGGGATACAATCACTTTTAATAGGGATACGCAACGTAGACTTTGCATTACAAAAAAAAAAAAGTGCTGTTCGCGCAATTTCATTTCTATATATAAAATTATATTTTCCAACTGTGCGCAGTAAAAGTAATCTTTGAAACAGAGCCAGAGCCAAAAGAGAGTCTGATAATTTAGGTACTCACTCGTACTTAAATACAAAAAAAAACCCCACAGCAGTTCCTTAGTCTCTCTCAGAGTAAAATGTCAGAGATAAACGTGTTCCACTTAATGATCCTCTGCTGCCTCGCAGCTGTGCCGCAGGCGAGAGCGAGGACTCCGACTGAATATATCGCGGAAAGCACCAATGCTATTCTCAACGATGTCGAAACTTACGATTTTTCATCATGGTAAGTTTTGTCGAATCACAACTCGCAGTAGCTGTAAATAAATGCGTTTCCGAGAGTTGGCGATAAACTGTCACAATTCGCCTTATAGCACCCGGTCCGGGAGAATGACATGATAACATATATATATATAGATGTGTATATGTAGTAAGTGCATTAGATATATATATACTCACTTACACATATGCACATTTATCAACTGGTTTCATTGCCCGGACGAACCGGTCGACAATTATCGTACCGAAAATTATAAATTCTTATTATTAAACAATTTACATTCTATATATTTGCATATGTCCTCGATATATATAATATATACAGTTAAAGCAACAGCCAAACTGGAGCAGATCCTAGCGAACAGGTGGCTCAACTGAGATTGATCAGTGATCAACTTTAACGTTGCTATACTAAATAAACAATTCATTTGCACTAATTAATGACGTCAGCCGTTTGGGCCATTAAAGTAATTACCGCAAAATAGGTGTTAAGCTTAAGCGGCTTCTATAAAATGTTTGAAATCAATTTAGATTTACAATTCTAAGCGCACTTACACAAAGTAATTAACATTGAACAAAAAATTACTTCTTTTTATTAGCAAAACAATCTTCAATATAAAATGAGCTTAAAAAACTAGATTTGAAATCAAAAAAAACTGTATCGTGTCCAATGTTAAATAGATCAGCCTTGTGCAAACTAGGATTGTAGCTGAAAATAAACCAAAAAAAACAAGTTGAATAAAATATATGAATAAGCATTAGAATTATTATTATTCATTGAATTTAAATTTAATTTCATTCACTTAATGCGGGTGAAAAATATATTTGTTACATTAGAATAACCAGTCTATTATACTATAGAAAACATTTATTAGAAATTTAATTTTATTATATTTTTTTTTTTGGAAAATATCGATTTTGGGGCATGACCAACATTTTCTGATCGATTTTTAATAGTATTCAGAAAATTGACTGTCAAATTTGGTTAATCTAGCTTTATTTTACACTAAAATTCTTAACAATTTTTTCCGACGTGGCAATTCACGTGTTTATATTCCGGACAGCCGCACAAACGGATTGAGTACACAAATAAATTTTTTGAAATTTATTATTCACATTTAAGCTTGTTAAATAAAAAGTCTAACAAAAAAAAAACACTTCAGATTTTATGGGCTGCCCCATAGTACCCATTCCAGCTGATATTTATAATCGTTCACGATCTGAAAAAATTATATATTGGTCTGTACATCCGGCCATCCGTCAATTTTTGTTTTGCCGCTAGATATAGATATAGATGTAGATATAGATATAGACTTTTAATTTTGAATACTAGTGTGAATTCACATCAGATAAAGTGTTTAGAATTTTTGGGTGCGCCCACTAGGGGCGTGGCAAACCGATAACACAAAAAATTGCAAATCCCCAAATTTATCGATCATCTCCTTTACAAATTACAAAATACCGAAATTATCCAACAACAATTATAATTGGGACCGTTTTAATTTTGCTTTTGTACATTTAATTTTCAGTGAAATCTACTGCTATGGACCCTTACTGGAGACCGTACAGATGGCGAAGCTATTTCCGGACTCGAAGACCTTTGTGGATATGAAGCTGACGGTTGCTCCGGATCAAACCATGCAGGACTTTAAGGCTTTTATGGCCTCGAAAAACAATACGCCCAGCACAGATGAAATTCGCGAGTTTGTCAAGGTGCGAAGCAAGCGCAATGATCAATTTATTGATCAATGAAATTGATCGTTTTTTTTTGCATAAATTGCAGGCTCATTTCGGGGAGAAGGGCACCGAGCTGGATGTGTGGACGCCAACGGATTGGAATGAGCATCCTGGCTTTTTGGATCTTGTCCAGGATCCCGACCTAAAGCAATGGGGCGTGGACCTGAACAGCATCTGGAAGGAGCTGGGACGCAAAATGAAAGACGATGTGCGCAAGAACCCGGAATACTATTCCATAATACCCGTTCCCAATCCCGTCATAATACCAGGCGGCCGCTTTATTGAGTTTTACTATTGGGACTCCTACTGGATCATCCGCGGCCTGCTTTTCAGCGAGATGCAGCAGACCGCCCGCGGCATGATCGAGAACTTTTTGTCCATTGTGCAGCGGATCGGCTTCATACCGAACGGCGGTCGCGTCTACTACTGGGGTCGCTCCCAGCCGCCGCTACTGACGGCAATGGTGAAGTCCTATGTCGATTTCACAAAGGACGATCTCTTCGCCATCAACGCGCTGGAGGTGCTGGAGCACGAGTTTGAATACTTCATTAACAATCACACTGTGCAGGCAAAGGGCTATAACCTAGCCGCCTACAGGGACTCCTCGACCGGGCCACGTCCCGAATCCTACCGGGAGGATGTCGAAACATCGGCGAACTTCGTCACCAATGAGGAAAAGGAGGACCACTACAGCGAACTGAAGTCAGCCGCTGAGTCGGGCATGGACTTCAGTTCCCGTTGGTATATCAACGAGAATGGCACAAACGTTGGCAACCTAACCAACATCAAGACGCGCTCCATTGTCCCAGTCGAGCTGAATGCGATTCTTTATTGGAACGCGAAGACAATTGCCGAGTTCCACGCGAAGGCCGGCAACGTCGAAAAGATGACAGAGTACGAAACCAAGGCGCAGAAAATCAAAGAGGTATGTTTAAATAAATAATACATTTTATTTGATTATTGTATTCCTCGACTCTATTTTTTGCAGGCGATACAGGCGGTGTTGTGGAACGAGGAGGTAGGCTGCTGGCTGGACTATGACCTGATCAACGAGAAGCAACGCAACTATTTTGTGCCCACCAATTTGTCGCCGCTGTGGGTGAAGGCATACAATATTTCCGATACGGAGAAAATATCGGCATCCGTGCTGCGCTATATTAAGGACAACAAACTGGACACATTCCCAGGAGGCGTGCCAAACACAGTCTACCAGACCGGCGAGCAGTGGGACTTCCCGAATGTGTGGGCGCCCATGCAGTATATTCTAGTCGAGGGTCTCGACAATCTGGGCACACCAGAAGCCAAGGAGCTATCGAAGAGCTGGGGTCATCGTTGGGTCAAGTCCAACTTTGAAGCATATCGCGAGACGCTCGCAATGTTTGAAAAGGTACAAACTCAACTAATAATAATACTAATAATAATAATAATAATATTTTCATTTATAGTATAATGCGGAAAAGTTTGGCGGACATGGTGGCGGTGGAGAATACGGCGTACAGACAGGCTTTGGCTGGACCAATGGCGTGATTATTGAATGGCTCGCAAAATACGGACGACAGATCTCTTTGGGCGGCAATAGCAACGCTGCAGGTGAAACGAACGAGAAATAGAGTGCAGCTATGCCACGCATCTCGACAAAACAGACACAACGCAGTCATTATTGAATCCATTATCCAAGCATCGGCATTGTCTTTCCCCCCAGTTGTTACGTGTGTGTTGCTCCCACCCGGGAGAAGCATGCATATTCTCGATGTACACCAAAGTTGAAAGAGATGCTCAAATTAATTTATAAGTCCTATTCAGAGTACTACTACAACCAACCAACCATCTCAAAAGCGCGTCTTCATTGCCCATCAATAGGCTAAGTTTCTATTCTGTCTAACTGTCACGCTCTCTGTCTATAACTTTCTCCGTCGTAACGGAAACAATCAACGATGTCTTCAACAAGCACACACTCTTCTTAAGTACAAATTCAGTCAGCTACACCATCTAAATCATCCTCTCAGCGAGCATCAGGATGTACACGCAAGAGATATGAGAACACGCCCGGATCTGAACGAATTCCAACCAACAAGCGTACACACATCTCGCTGCACAAAGCCCCACTCTTTTTATATATATATATATATTTCAACATATATATGTCAATATCGCTTTCCATTTGTCTTCGACTTTGCCTTCGCCTACGCCTTTGTCTCGTATCGCCTCGCATCTTTATCTGTTCTGTCAAATTTAACGAGTGTCGCATCTATGCTGCGTTTGTTAAGCGCCAATCTATTTACGTAAGTGTCTAATAATCATTTGTCTTTAATTTATGTTTGTTTTCTTTTTTTTTGAATGTAAAATAAAATACCTCATAAAAGTATTTTCCAGCCACCAAACACTCCTTATTCACAATTTCTTTCCCTAATTCGATATTTTCAAATCTTTCTAATGCTTAAAATGCCTAAAATATCACAAAATTAACAAAACTCAAAATGAATTATTATATTATTATGTTTCCTTTTTTTCTCTAACCAAACCCTAAAACTGAAATTAACAAATTCTTTGTTTCTTCAATTAATATATATGTGGCAAAAGTGATATTTAAGATTGAATATTTTTGAATCTTTTGTTAAATTTGAATTAACAAATCCATTTTTTTCTAACTATTTTCCTACAGCTCCGAGCAGTCGAATAATTAGCCTGTTGTGTGTGACAGCTGTGGCGGTTGTCGGCGCCCTAGCGGGTCGATTCATCTGGTGAGGTGAGTTGCGTCGATTGAGTTTAAATGCAAAAGGCATATGTGCTTAATTGAATTGACATTTTGGTTCTTCTTCTTGTTTCAGAAAACGACTGTGTGCCAACTGTAATTGCCCTATATGAAAATGTGATTCCCCTTTCCCTGTGTGTGTGTGTCTGTTTGTCTTGTTTGTTTCTAATTACACAAAAACCCCTTTTTTTGTTTTGCTTTGTTGAATGCGGAGATGCAGTATTAGATATAAAACACTATACAGTTGACTAACTGTTAAGTTATATGAGTCGTATGTACAGAATTTAACGGGCATGCCCACATTGTTAATATGTTTAATATTATACAAATATTATGTAAACATGTACACAAATTTATAAGTATACATTACAACCCACTTTGAAGACAAAATTGTTATCAAATAGCAATTTGATATATTTATGTTGTTACTTATCTACAGAAATTGCCAAATTTTTTGCTCTGATTTATCAATAAAACCACACAAATACTTGTTGCATGAACACCACCTGTTTTGTCACAATTACAACAATAATTACTTTCTCAAATTGCAGGCGGAATTGGTTCAAGTAAATCACAATATGAAATGAGGAGAACAAGCTACAAGTGTACATAGTATTTTATTTTTATATATTTTTGCTTTGCTGGCTTTAAATTCAATAATGGAAACTTACATTAAAAAAACAGAACTAGCACGACTTTAGAAGGTATAATAAAACTAGAGGACTGAGTAGCATGCATCTTTACATAGTTTCTAAATGTTATTTTTTGCGACTGGATATGACTCGGTTCAATATGAAAAGACACCACAAATGACACTCACCAAAATTAAACAAATACAAATAATTATAGTACACAGAACATACACATACACAACGCACACAAAATATATATAATAACTATTTGCAGTCGCAACAATAATAATAATAATGACGCACCGTCAGTGCTGTGAACCCACTAGTTTAACTGCTGTGGTTCATGACTAAAGTAGGGAGCAGTGTTTGGCGTGAGCAACGTGTGGCAGATATCACACACACGGGCGACACGTTTCCGTGGACCCGATGGCACCGTTTTTGTCAGACATTTATCGCAGTAGATGTGTCCACAGTGTCGGCAATGTATTTTGCGTATCATCACCGTGAAACCAGCATTACACGTCGGACAATTGTTAACGTCATCGTCGTCCTGCCAGCGCACCTCAGTGTCGGCGTGCCGCAGCTCCTCCAAGGTCATCTAGAAGAAGATTCAAGTGGAAATGCATTAAATCTTATGCTTAGATTTTAAGATAATTGTTCACAAAATAAAATTATATAGGTGCTATATGGTGTATATATTTAATTCGATTCGTAGCTTACCTGAAGTGTTTGTGATAATTTAACAAAATCCTTTTGCACCGTTTCCATTGTGGACAACTCCTCCTGCAGTGTCTTTATCTTAGACTTATAGTCTGAATTAATTTTAGTTAGTTTTTCCTGCAAATCATTTGCGTGTTAATTTTAACTGAAATTGAATATTACAAAGGACATACGTTGGCATCCTGAAGTTCTATAATCTCAACACGGCACTCGGACAGCTGTTTGTTCAACTCGGTCTCCTTACGCTCTAATTGGGATTTCGAAGACTCGTGCGATTGCACCGCAACCAGGTGTTCCGTAACGCGATCCCTGCAGAAAAAAAAGGAAGTGGTTTTAGTATGTTTGGCCACATCTAAGGATATGATTGTTATAAACTCCTTACTGTAGCGACTTAATATCTAATTGCACTTTGCGTTTGTAAGCACGCCTCTCATTGTTGCTCTCGTCGAGCTGAGCACGCAGTATCTGAATCTCATCCAAGGAGCTAACGCACTTCTGTTTCTCGTATTCGCTGCTAACGCGCGCCTGGATCAGCTCGCTCTGCTGCCGCAACATGAGCTCCTGCAGCTCGACGACAGTATTTGGGAGATTAATATATTGATTTTCAATCTCTTCCGATGTGGCCAGGTAGCGGCCGGATAGAAAATCGTTGTCAGCCTGCAGCGTCTCCAGCTGATGGTTTACCCTCTCGCGCTCGTCCGTTACGCGCTGCAGTTGTCGCATGACCTCGTCCTTGGTCTCGAGAAATTTCTGTTGCATGTCCAGGAGCTGTTGCTCGTTGCTTTTAACTTGCTCGCGCAGAGTTTGTACTTCGTTCTTGTGGGCCTCGCGCTTTGCCTGCCACTGATTCTCCAAATCATTTCGCAGCGCTGCCTCCTTCGCCAACTGTTCGCGCGACTCAACAAGTTGCTTTTGAACCGCATCCAGCTGTTTTTGCTGCTGCTGCACCTGCGCGCGCAGCTCTTCGGCAGTCTGTTCGGCCGAGTTGCAGCCACTGCAACTGGCTGCCGCCAAATCTGTTGATGTGGACTTGTGCATCGCATTCGCATCATCTTTGCTAGAAACAGTTGCCTCCTCCTCCTTGCGCTCGGACGTGACGCTTTTTGCTTGCAACTGCTCGTCTGTTTCGCGCAACTTTTCCTTGAGGGCTTTCATTTCCTCCTGTAGTTGCTCAACTATTGAGTGCATCATCTCCGCATCTTCGGCAGCCTGCATAAATCCCATTAATTTATATTCGTACTAATATATATATACGCTTACTCACATATTGCTTGACGTTGTTCTTGCCTGCGCCGCGCGCATTGACATCGACACTGTCTTGTTGAAAGCTATTATTCAAGGAATCGCTGCCCAATTTCCGTACGGATCCGAGTGTTTTTTTCACCTGATTTAGGACGTGTGGCGCCAGGCCGCCTGATGCTTCTGCCGTGGTGACTTGCTGCATTTGTTGAAGTTGCTGCTGTTGCTGATGCAGCTGTTTCAGCTTAATGCGCTCTAGTTCGGCTTTGTATAGGGCCGATTCCTCAATGGTGTCCTGCACCAGCTGCTGCAGCGACGATATCTCTTCTTGGGCTTTAATATCCTTCAATTGCATTTCGTTCTCGGATTTCAAGTCGGCCACCATTAGGTGGCTCTTTAACTCATCCAACTCATCCTGCAGCTTTTTGCGTTCGGCCTCCTTCTGCATATAGAGCTCCTTCATTTTTGCACGCTGCGCATTAAACTCGTTTTGCATTTTACGCATCTCAGACTGAAGCAGTTCCGTTTTATGCTGGTATGTCGCGTCATCATCGCCTGGGTAAGTGATTTTTGTTCAAACTAAGTGCTGTTCCATAATTTAATTACTGATTTACTTACCGTTGGCGACGTCATGTGTAGCTTCCGCCGTGCTCTCGCTTTCCTCCATTTTACAGTAATAAACGCAAGGCAGAAATAACAACAATTATGTTTATTTTACTACAGGGATGCAAGCCATTTAAATTAGAGATGCGCATTAAAATAACTCGCCCATTAAACATCTGCGAGTGAAGTTGGACTATTTGGCGATATTCGCGAACGTTTGGATTAGTGTTCAGTACAGCAAATAAATCTATAGGTTTTATTTTGAGAAACGTAAATTAAAAATAAATTAATTCTGTACGCATACATATTTATATAGCAACCTGAATGAACAGATTTTGACAATCAAAATGTTAATGTTTTGTGAAATAATTACGCGTAAATTATAATTAAGATTAGTTTCCAAAAATAAAATATAGACCAAAATAATGGGAATCAACTATTTGAGTGGTATCTTATAATTTGAACTATATTTAAAATTTCTTTAAACCTTACAATTTCCGCTGTTATTAAACGTGAAATTGACAACTAGAAAAATAAATTGTATGTATGAATCAAAAAATATATATTGATGTTTCGCTCATCTCAAATACACACCGATAGTATCGATAGTCCATTCTGAAAATTAATATCTATTTTATTTACATATATCGATAAGTTTGTAGCTCACATATCACACCTCTAATGCACATGTGTTTTAGAAGACAGTAACTACAAGTTCAAAGTGTTTATTTTTGGTAACAAAAAACAACTTTAGCAACGTAAAAATGGTAAAATTTGCACATTATAATAGAAAAGAAACAATTATTGATGTCATTTCAATTGTAGGTAAAAGGAAAGAAACCATATATTGATCGAAAGAAAGCGGTCACTTTTCACTTGGTGCACCGTAGTCAGCACGATCCGTTAGTAACGGATGAAACTGCGCCACAGCGTGTGCTCTTGGAGGCTAGCGCTCGGCAGTCGCAGGCCAAGCCACAAAATGAAACACCTTCGGATGGAGCGAAACGCCAAGAGGAACTGAAAAAGTACGGAATTCACTTTGACGATGACTACGACTACATGCAACATCTGAAGAAAAGAGAAAATGATGTGGTTTGGGAGTATATGGAAAACCCCAACCAAGCCAAAAAGTCAACCGATGAGGATGTCAAATCTCGTAACAAGCTTCTGCTTCCCAGCTCTGTGTTTGCAAGTGAATTCGAGGAGTCTGAAGGCATGTTGAACAAAGCAGCCCCGCAGCCCGGCCCGCGTCCAGATTGGGATCCAGATGTTGTTGCAGCTCTTGATAGCGATTTTGAAGAGGAAGACGAGCTGGAAGACGATTTCGTGGTGCAAGCAATGGGCGGCGATGATGACGAAGACGATGATGATGATTGGCAAGACGAGGTCGACGATGAGGATATGGACTTTGATTCAGATAATTTAAACGAAGATGATAACGATGATGAGCTCATGGATCGTCTGGGCCCGCTGATGCGAAAAAATCGCTTCGATGATGAAGAAACTAAGTCGCGCTTCACGGAATACTCGATGTCATCAAGTGTCATACGAAGAAATGATCAACTCTCATTGCTAGATGATCGCTTCGAGAAATTTTATGCGAGCTACGACGATCCTGAGCTTGGAGATCTCGCTTTGGAAGATATCGAAGGCCAGTGGCACCAAAAGCATCCCGTTGTAATGCAATGTTTCCAGGAATTTAAAAAGAAAAACACGGATTTAAATTACGACAAAAATTGGGATCGTGAGCGCATCCAAAAATACGCGAATGTGGTTGATGGTGAACACGATCCAACGGAAGAGCTTGTCGATTACGAAGTAAATGAAGGCAAGGGCAAGAAGTGGGATTGCGAATCCATACTGTCCACCTATTCAAACATTTACAACCATCCAAAGCTAATCGATGAGCCGCGCTCTAGTCGTCGTCCGACGCCCATCCAAATCGATCCCAAGACGGGTCTTCCCGCAAATGTGCTGCGTGGCGACGCTGACGCTCAACTAACAGCCAAGGCGCTAGCCAACTTGGCTGATGATTCACCAAATGCGGCTGGTCCCAAATCGCTGTGCGCCAAATCGGTCCTGTCCACGCTTAGCGTTCTGTCAATACGCCCGAAAGACGAAACAGCGGAAGAGAAACGCGAGCGAAAGCGTTTGCTCAAGGATTATCGCAGCGAACGGCGCATTGAGAAGAAGGCCAACGCCGAGGCATTTAAGGAGGAGAAGAAGCGACAGACACATGTAAAAATTAATCAGCGCACAAATCAGCAGGGCTCCACAATTGTTTAGACCTGTTCGGCGCCTTCATTTAGCTTAAGTGTCAAGATTTGTTTATTCTTGAGAATGCTAGTTTTAAATCTCAATCAACATTTGTTAATGAGTACATAAATATATTTAATTGAAATGTACAATCGAAACAAAATGTCGCAGGCATTAATTATTACCTAGTTGCCAATAATTCCAGCTGTATAAAGTAGGTTTGTAGCATTTTGAATAGAATATTATCTGGCGTAGTTTTACCTACAAATTGGAATAGCATGAAACTCGAATTGAATCCTATCCTATTATTATTTAAAATATAGGATATAGTTGTAAACTATCAACCTAATTGTTTTAAATAATGATGGCCAATATAGCCTTCGGCTGAGTACACTAGATACACTACACTACACTAGCATATATCATGATTAGTGTTATATAATGGATATAGCCATAATGTATTAACATAATTTGTATGTAGACCTCGCTTTGGCTAAGCCGAAAATCCATAAGCCAACCAAAGGATTTAAACCATATTTGTTTACTTTTATCTAGGCCTATTTTTTCAGACAATACTAAATTTAAACAGCGGATCCAATATTCCCCAAGGCCTGGATTTAAAAATATTAGCTGGTTCCATCTTTAAAATTGAGGGAAATATACACCATTATCGAATTGGTCTGAAGAGAATAACTGCAAATATATATTTAAAGGTTTAATTCTCTTTCTTCAAGAGCGTCTTCAAAGTTGCGTTCGTGCGGACGAATATTCGGACAGCATGACTGATATTGAATACCAGTTTGAACTTTGTGAACGATTTTAAAAATTTTAAAAATATTTATGAATACCTCTCAAATTCTCGAAATAATAATTCTTGTTAATAGCTAATATTATAATAGAATTATTAATTTAATTTGTCTGTTTATTTGTTATTTTTATTTGATAAAACGAAATCCGCGATACCAATTTGAACTTCATTACAGTACTAATATGCCCTTCAGTATACCCGTAGGGTATAAATATATATATATATATGCATATGTAAATATAAAGACAACTGCGAGCCACGCAATAATTAGCCCCTGGCTCGATAGTGCAGCCTTTGGGCCCGTTTCGGCCAAAGTGGGGCTAACTGCAGTGGTGCCGAAGGCCGATTTAGTCAGAGCCATGCAAATAAACACAATATACACTCATTTATATATATTTATACGAACACGAGCGTGTATAAAATGAAAAATCAAAATTTCATTGATAGCCCACACATTTTTTCATGTCGAGTGTCCTCCAGTCAACCACATAACAAAGGACATTTGCCAGTTCCTGTGACAGATGTTAATATGAAAGCGAATGACTATATGTATATATATGAATTAAAATTACTATATATTACTATATGTTTGTGTTAATACATGTGCATATTCTCACATTTTAGTCATTAAAGCAACGTTTCGACTTTCCCACGAGACGAGAGAGAGAGAATCTAGGCGCGACTTCCAGCTAGTTAGTTCGAGTCCCCGTAACACCAAACAATTGTGGACTAAGGCCGACTAGACCTATACGGAATGCATATGTATGTATGTAAGTATGTATGTGTCCACATATATATGTATAAATATAGATAGAGCAATGTTTGTATGAAGGCAACTTTGGTGTTTGTGTGACTTTAGCCGTCTCGCTTGTTTAGTGTTTGGTTATTTTGTGGAAATTTCAAGTCAAATTGCATAGATTTCTATTGGAAAGCCCGACGTCAGTCATTTTTTGTTTTCACTTTTTACTATAACGCTTTTAGCCAAGCTAGTTAGTTGTTTGACGGAAAGGTGCAGACACATTGTGTGTTTGGTTATTTCATGTATGTGTGCTTTTAGCCTGCAAAATCTATAAAAATTTATTTATATTAAAGTATGCAAATTATTTTACAATTTACATTTTTATTTATAAATCACGATTATTATTTTCAATATTAAAAAATACTTATAAATACCCACAGTACCTAATTATTTACAATTCGCATAACATTTTATTCATAACAATCTATGCAAATTATTATAAAAAGCCATAATAATTATTTAGAGGGAATCAATTTAAATTTCTTATTAATACGATTACGATTATTATTTGCAAAAATCAAAATATATATACCCACAATGGCAGAAAGCCTAATTACAAATGGTTAAATGTCCACATGGCCACATTTCCATGGCGCCTAACGGAACCCAACACCAATTTGGAACCAAGCTCGAACTCGCACGCTTTCCCAGCACGATACTCGGCAGCAGCGACTCATTGTAAATGGAAACCGTCACAGTTGTTGTGCCCCTGTCTCCGCATCGCTTCGTCGTCGTCGTCGTCGGCGCCGGCGTCGCTTTGCTGTTGGGACCGCGTTACATTAAAGTGGCAAGAAAGCAGCAAAGAAATTCGCGCATTTTCAGTTTCGTTCAGTTCTTGAGCGTAGCCGAAAGGATTCGAACGCGCGTCGGCCAGCAATGCGGTAATACCAACAATATTCAATTGGCCAGCCAAAAACTAGCAGTCAAATCAAATAGCGCAAATACGAGTAATATGGATTAATACTATTCGAATTTTTGAATTTGAATTTGTTTGTGCTAAATCACAACATGTGAAAACCAACAAAAAAAAAGTGCAAAAATATTTAATGAAATTTGTTACAAAATTAATTAGAAATGTGCGTTTCTGTTTTCATTCATTTAAAATAAATCTATATTAATTTTGACTAAATAACTAAACAACATGCGTAATTAATATAAATGGATTTTCAGACTTAATTAGTGAGCTACTAACACATAAACCACAACATACATATATACACACATATATATATACAATATGTTGCTTTTATGGTTTTAAATAAAATATGCCAACAATTAAAAATGTACTAAAAATTGCCATAAACTCTTGATCTTGATTCAAACTGTATGTATGTATTGTGTGCCTACTTGGGCTTAGCCGGATATACTTCATCTTGCGATCCACTCATTGAAGTGAAATTTTTAATTTGAATGGCGAGAAACTGTCATTTCCATTGCCAGTGCCAATGTCAATGTCTGTGTCGGTTCCTATAAGCTATACTTATAAGTTATTTATATCTAAACCAATCTACATATTTAGTGCATCATTTGCAAAAACTTCAAATCCAATATATCTATGATCTATATCGATCACAGCTAAATTTTTGCATTATATAAGACATGTGTTTTCCGTACTGACCGACCAAACTGTAATGATAATTTTTAAAGCGCGCGCGCTTAAATGAATTCGGCACGCGATTCAATTGTCTTACATTGACCGAAGGCGCGAAGTGTGCCGCAATTGCCGCACACACTCTCGCATACATGCATGCATGTGTAGACATGTATACGCGCGCTTAAACATCTCAGTGGCTATCATTTACTAGAGTAGCTTTGCGCCGCGTGCGCCTGCCTCCTACGCAGATGGACCGATAATCGCAAACACAATCTATGAGAACATATGTGCATATCCGACAGCAGAAATCATGAGATAAGTGTAAAACACATGCTCGTATACGAAGAGGTATTTTTTCCATTCGCTTATGTGCCTGCATTTACATATCACACACACACACATACATCGCGTTGCGGTAGTTGCTGCCGAGTGGACAACGGTTTATTTATTCGATATTTGAACGCGAGCTGAGCTGGTACCGAGTCAAGCTGTCCACTGCACACCAAATTAATTGCAACAACCAAATATATCGCGGCAATATCCTAATCGCAATTTGATAATCCTTACCCCCTCCCCACGCCGCCATATAGTGTTCGTATCCTCTTAATGCATACACACGGAGTGTAGCATACTTTCATATAACAACAAGTTTAACGCGGTGAATAAAAAAGTTCAAATTCGATTTTGATTTCGAATTCGATTTCGGTATCGTGTTGCAGATTTCATAAAGCGAATTATGAAATTCCCACGTCGATGTAAAGTGAGATGATTTGAGGTTTGGTTTCATTTTCTGTTTCGTCGTCAACATCATGCTGGGCAAATACAACACAAAAGCATTCATCTCACTTGGATTGACTTTCATATTGATGTGGTGAGTTTATTTATTTTTTTTATTTTATATTACAGTTTCAAGGTTGTCTTCTTTTATACAAATATGTGAATGGTTTTAACGTCTCTTAAATTGTATTATTTGTTTTTGAAGAGTATTAAATAGATATTATAGTTTCGAGACGACTATCTGTCTGAATTAAAAAAAAAAATTTAGTATAATAATATAAATAATAATATAATAATAAAAAAAATAATAAATATTTATTTTTTAGTATCGATACATATCCATTTTTAAGCAAAGTTTTTTTACAATATCTCGGAGCTTATATATTTTCGTATAGCATAGATAGATCAAGAATATTTTAATTTTTCGGAATTTAATTTAATAAGAATGTTGGAATATATGTTACAGACAGAAAAAATCATCTCCGATCCTTTTAAGTATACAAATTTCTTCTCGATCACGATGACTAGTTGAGTCCTAGTTCTTCCGGTTTTTATACATTCCGATTTTTCCAATAAAGATCGGATAAGAATAAATTAGATTGAGCTAAGAAGAAAAATGNNNACCATTGGGTAAAATAGCTAGCTAGGTACAGGATTTTTTTTCGATAACAGATCTTTAGCTTGCTTTATATTTTTTAGTTGTACGATTTACAATCCATAACAAAACTGATATAGACCAGTTTCATTAGCCAGTATATAAATAAATAAACTGAAATTTAAATACAATCAATCAACGAGAAAATACATATTCCTAAAATTGACTTTAGTCTTTAATATCTGAGCTCTGACTACATGTATTTAATAATTCGGGCAATTTTTAATATTTCTTGGATTGGCTTAAAACTCTGCAAATACAATAATATGTCATTTAATTAAATGTCACAGATGTCCGAAATTGCCAATGGGCTGTTTTGTTGCCAACTTATCGAATATTATAACCTTTGCATGGTATTTCCGAGTATTGGCAATCCATTTGACAAACCCGCCAAGGTCACTGAAAATGCGATTCTAGCACGGAAAAACAGGCGAACTTAAAGCCAGGTTGGGGTTGTCGGGCAAAACCTGAATATGAATGGTACATATGTATATATGTACATACATATGTATGTACGTAAATGCATGTACATTCACAGACAGCCAGACAAAGCCAGACACGAAGGAAGTTAATTTCCAGTTGGACTTAAATTGACAAAGTTTATAACAGTGGCATGTGCCCCTGAGGGCCAAAACTGGGTCTATACTCTATGTCCACAGACATGCATGCATCCGTATACATACAATATGTATGTACATATGTACTTTGCATATGCATATATTTGTTTCCTTTGAGTAACCGATTGTATTTTTGTCCATTTTCAGGATTAGTGAGGCCACGGACGCCCACGTGAACTACAACTACACAGCGAAGCCTCGAGTGGTTCTTCCGCCTAATTATGTCAAGGGTAAGTTGGCTAAATTTAACAATAATTTTTCTCAGTTTCTATTATTCATATATCACATATATCAAACAATACCATGTTTTTGATTAAAGTCAGATTAGATTTAACATTCCTTAAATATAACTATATCTTTAATAATAGAACTAGCTTAGTAAGGGTATACAAACTTCGGCTCGCGAAAAGAACTGTGATTCATTTTTGTCAAGATTGGCTCTTTTTTTTTGCTATTGTTGGAGCATTGCGTGTGGCTTTTATCGTGACACAGCCAATTTCAGGGTCTCTCGCTACGGAGCCCCTTTTTGTCTTTAGACGTTTCATATTCGCCTAACTTTCGTAATTACTACTTATATATATATCTATGTCAATGTATATAATGTGCAAATGTACATATATATAGATATATATATCTTTATGCCACTCTTGACGTCAACAGAAAGAAACTGAAGCGATCGATTAAACGAGCAAAAAAAATATATTGTGAATTAGATGAGTTTTAAAGCCATATTTATTTACGCTACTATATACTATTTATTTAGCAAACGATCGAATATTTTTGAAACCATGAATCCTGAATGTAACCATATAAATTTAAAAAAATTTTTTTGTTGTTTTTTTTTGAGGATTTTGGAAATTTTGCATACCAAATAAAAACAATCGTTTAGTGGAATATATTTATTAAANCTATTAAAAAAAAATAAATAAATAAAGTTAAATAAAATAAATATATAAAAAACAAAATGAAAATATTATAATTATTTTTAATAAAAAATATGATACTCTTCAACTTTAACTAATGCGATAATAAAGTAGAAAATAATATTAAGTAGGCTGGATCAAAATTACACACTACTATCCAATTGTCCGTCGTCCGAATAAAGTAAAAAATGGCTAAAAATTGATAAAATGTGGAAAAATTTATAACAGACCTCCCTGATCAAATGTTTTTTTTATGTTTATTTTGAGCATGTCTCAGCAAAATATTGTTGATATTGTTCATTAAATTCGGATAAAACAGATTTTAAATATTGCAAATTTAGATTTTTGCCCCATTTGACCCTAATATTACGTTCCAATTTGCACAAATATATATACGCCTTAAATCAGTTGCTATAATCAACTATTTTGGTAGGTACTCTATTGACAATCTCCACTAAAATATTTACAGTTTGCAAGTTTCTGTTGTGAGATAACAGCAATCATTTGATTTTAGTCTTTGACTAAACTAAATCCTTATCTTTCGGCTGAATTCACATTAAAGCAGGCTTTTTCGGCTAGCGGCTAACACCTCAAATTGTATCGATTTTCGCTGTTGTATAATAAACCTTAAGCCCACACTCTGTCCCTGAACTTGAAAAGTGGTTGATTCCCCAAATTGTGTATGTATGTATGTATGTATGTATGTATGTATTAATTCATTCATTCATTCATACTTACATACAGTCCGAACACGCAAATGAATTTGCGCACGAAATATTCAAGTCGATATAGAAAACCAGATTTATATAAGCAAAGTCTATCAACAATGAAACATCATCATGATATATGTTTTGTAGGGCTATAATTTAACGGTTAATGGCTGGATGCCAACTTTATTTACTTGCAGAGATGCGACCACCCTCAAAGAAAGGCTCCCCGGTGATAGTTGACTTTAGCATATTCGTTGTAGATATCAACTCAATTAACGTAGAGGATATGGACTTTAGGTAAGTGAACGCAACACTCCAAATTCTATCGGGGAATAATCATAATGTAGCCAGTCATTATGTATGCATTTTCAGGGTTGACATGTTCATACATCAGCGCTGGATGGAGTCCCGACTGGAGATATCCGATGACATATTCGAGGAGGGCGACGATTATGTCACCCTACTTCCAGAATTTTTCGACAACCTCTGGCAACCAGATCCCTATTTTCTAAACTCAAAAATTGCCGGTAAGTTCAAATTCGGATTCTGAACTGGTTCTAAAATTATGCTAAGAATTAATAATAGATATTTTACATTTTGGGACTTATTAGTGAATAAGTCTTTTCAATGCACTCAATCTTATAGATATCTTATCTATCTACGGATTTGATTTGTGTATAATAATATTGCGTTTTTTTTTTACTTTTAATTTTCATTGTTTTTTTGAATACAAAACCAAATAATTATTTCAACAAATGCAAACTTCTACTAGGATTTGGAAGTCCATATATTTCCACGACTTCTCTACTACGCTATAAGGATGAAAGAGAAACTAAAAACTTTCATCTAGACAAAACTTTAAGTATACTAACAACTAAATTTAGAACATGCATTTTGTGTTGACCATTTGCAATCAAATCGAGTTCAATGCGAAAACTTCACTAAATATCTCATTCATAATAAAATTAAGAAAAAGAAAACCATGAGAATTCGGCACGCCGAAAGTTATATACCCTTGCAAACTAAAATTTTTATATATTTTTAAAATTTTTCATTTTTTGCAATTTTTGTGTGACTGTGCTGTGAAATCATTTAAAATCATAAAACTTTAAGGAATAAAAATTATAGCAGGTGAAAAAAAACTGGTGAAAGTGAGGTTAAATGGAACTTTTTTGTTTGAAAACGAACGATCTTTGTCTAAATTTATAATTAATTATAATTGACAATAATAAATAAATATAAATATAAAGTGTATTTCTGAAATCACAGATCAAATTTATTTAAAATGATTTTTTAAAATCGATAAATATCGGCATTTAACTATTTCTTAAAGACTTTAGAACTAACTAACTTTAGTTCTGATACGTGTGTTTGGGTACATTTACAGACCAAAATTGTTTAAAATTTCAGGTATTCCATTTTTCATTTCCCAAAATTGCAAAATTAGAGACGCATTTTAAGAAGATCAAACTCCCGCTTTGGTTTTATTTTTATTAGAAATTCATTTATAAATGTAGAATGGATATATCCCATTCGACCAATTTCAACTATTATTATTTTATTTATATACCTTTAGTTCACACGCGTAGATCAAGTCAATTTGAAATTGTAGATAATCCACGGCTTGTTTCCTTGAATGCAGCGAACCAACAATCATATCATTGGATACATTTATATTATCCTTTTTTTTCTAACAATAACAATGGCCACAATTATCTGGCATTGCGTGCAACTAGAAAATCAGCAATGAAGTCCTCAAAACCATTTCGAAAATTGGTGCTGATTTCACCTGGGCGGCGCAGGTAGCCATTAATCGCACGCTGACCAAAACCGTTTTCAATGTCACGACCAACTAGAACGTGGCTTTTTGTGCTGCCATTGGGAAAACTAATTCATGCTGAAAATTTCCAGTTGCATGAACTGTCAGGAGACACGAAAATCGATTTGACTTTTTTAAAATTCGGATTTATCACATTTATTTCAATTGTTGACAATTATTTATTATTTTACATCTTCGTGAATTTATGAAGTTTGTTTTTATTTTACTCGTTCTCAAAGTGAAACTAGTATATTGGGTTTGTGCAATGTCCGTCATGCTGTCCGTCTGTCCCTCGGACCCACGGATCTCATATTTGAAACAGCCATAAAATTGTCAAAACTGAACCGATTTTCATGTTTGATGGCTTTCTGATCATGATTTATCATTTAGATTCATTCTACATTTAAAGTCGAAGCATTTTTGAAAAAAAAATTATTTTGATTTTTTTTCGAAAAAAAAGCATGTACTCCCCCCTTATGTATTTTCGAAAAAAAATTTTTTTCAAAATTTAAAATTGCGAGTTTGCACTTTTAATCGATTTTACTGGCCACAAAAAGTATAAAAAACAACATTTAACCTGATTCTGAGGGGGTCAAATTTTTGGTCAAAAATCATGCCAAAATTGAGAAAAATTTTGACGTGTAAAGGTCTCATATTTGAAACACCCACAAAAGTGTCAAAACTGAACCGATTTTCATGTTTGATGGCATATTGGTCATGATTTATCATTTTGATTCATTCTACATTTAAAGTCGATGCACTTTTGAAAAAAAATTTTTTAATTTATTTGGGGGAAAAGGATGTTACCCGCCCCGAGTAAAGCAGTCGGTAACGATTAGAGTTTTATTTTTATTATTATTATTATTATTATTATTATTATTATTATTATTATTATTATTATTATTATTATTATTATT